>JALLPE010000042.1:0-15802 GCA_036940025.1 Conticribra weissflogii
AATGACAATGACAATGACAATGACAATGACAAACATGATGTCAAAGAAGTTTTCTAATATAGTAGGTCATGAATTAGTTTCATTCTTTTTGAAACTTTTTTTTGTTTTCACACGGAATCATGTGATCTGAACGATTTTTCAACTCTCAATAAATGATGTACTCGTTGATTCATGTTCCAATATTGATTTCGAAAGTAACAGTCATTTTTTTTAACATTCTTTCTGTAATGTACCATCAAAGGTTTGATTTTTAGATTTAGGTATATAGTTTCGATTGATCAATTCTCATCATGCTGCACTTTTCACCATAGTTTTAAGTTATTTATATTGAAGGGTACACTGTGTTGCTTCACCTCTCACGAGGAATCTGTTCGCGCTAATAAGCTAAGTTTTTAATGATGGTAATATCAAGCGGTATTTTGTATTTATTTTCGGTGTTGTTTGTTAGGATGAATGAGCGAAAACACGAACTGATTTGGATAACAAACTTCACCCTCTACAAAAAATATTATTGCCACGTTCAAATTTTTTAGACTTAAAAGAACAGCACCAGCTTACATCCCACCTTCTCGACTTCCAATTGGAACAGGTTGAAAGACGCCCAAGGCAGGTCGCAATAGCCTCGCCAACTTCCCCAAAATCGGTGGCTTAATAGCAGACTCAGGTACATCTCTCACGTAGGTAATTAAACCGCTGTTATTTATCTCATAAAAGCTGATTCCCTTAATAGACTCGCCCTCGGGAGCTCCTTCCAACAATACTTCCCAAGTAAAACATGTGGACAGCTCTCCATCATCGAATCTCTGAGGATTGAATGTTATCCCCGGAAAACTAAAGTCTTCAATGAATTTCCTCACTTCATCCTTCCCTTTCAAGATATCTTCATAGTTGAAATCTCTGTAAACGATCGACTCGTCAAAAAACCTCATGGATTCATCCACACTTCCGCCTTGAACCTCTTGAAACAAATATTTTGCCACCTCGTTTGCCTTTTTGGGAGTTCTCTGTACAAATTCCGGAGGATCCCTCGGAGTAGCATCTGCAGTCACTGCTTTCAGCAATTCCAAAGTTAAATCCCCAGGTTTATACAAAGGTTCGGGAATTTCCCTGACATATTGAATTTGATTCGATTCATTTAGCTCTACAAATGTTGTTCCTCTCAATCCCTCCAAAGTGGAAGTAGTCCAGGTCCAAGCAAAGCCGCAAGCCTTCGATCCATCGGATATCTTGTCGATTCGGAATTTCGCATCGCGGGTTCCATTTCCATTGTCGTCTCCTCCTACACGTGCTTTGACTTTTGCACGTAAATGTTCTGCCACGGCGGCTCGGCCGACGATGGGTTGCGGTTCGAAGGTATCTTCGTAAACCACGTTGAGATCGCAGGAATCGGCAAATTTTTGAGCCCCATCGAGAGAATCAAAGCATTTTTCGTCGTCAATGAGGGAGGTCAGGAGGGATTGGGCCATGCGAAAGTTTTTGTTAGAAGGCCCGGTGGAAGAATTTTTGTCATCAAAGAGGGAAAAGAGGGAGTCAAATGGGTTTCCAGAGTTGCTGGTGGTAGAAGCGGCTTTGCAAACGATTTCAGAATCGGCAGCGGAGTTGATAGCGAGGGTTAGCGCCGAGGGTAAGACGAAGGCGTCAATCTTTTGCGGGGCCAGGAGTAAAGCCAATGCGGCAGATGATAAGAAGATTCGGCGTGGGATCATCATGGCGAAGGATTTGGGATACATGAAAAATGAAAATGAATATAGAATTTCGGATAGGACGTAGCAGATACTCTGATACAGAAGTCGATGACGTAATCACAAGAAAAATGACAAAAAATGAATTCCCGTTTTTCAACTTTTCCACATGGTCTCCTCAACGGTTGAGAGAAGATAATATTGTGTATTGTAGGAAATATTAGTATTACAGACTCAACGGTCATCAAAATGAACGAAGCACATGGTACATACAGACGTCTCTCAATAAAAAAATTCATAAAAATATCGTGTGTGGCAATAATTTTTTCCTACATTCAATATCGTAACTTTGTAAATAACATTCAGTATATTGGTAGTTGTTACCATAAAGTGTTTTTTAGATAGAACATCATAGGTATTTATCACAGCAAAAAAAGCATCATATCATCTTTTGCAGTATATATTATATATATGCGGCGAAGGACGAAAATGGAATTCACGCAATCAAACCCCGATTTCGACGACCAAGACAAGGAACCACTGACTGTATCATAGAGTAATCAGAACCATACCACAACCGCAAAGGACCAGGCATCGCTATGAACTATAATAATGGTCAAGACGGCCGCTACGACCACCATCAAAGTCGCCATGGACTAGCTCAAGGGAATTCTGTGAAGGACAACTACGAAAACAATGATTATTACGAAGAAGACAAGGCCCAGGAACAAAACTACGAGCCCAATCAACAATCTCCCCACAGAAACCACCCCCACGACGAGCGTTATAACATGACTCCCCCAGAAGGAATGGAGGGCGATGCATATGACGTACCTAGATATGGACGGCAGGATTATCGGAAAAATGCCAGCGACGACGATGATAGGGGACCCGAGGAAGAAGGAATTTATCAACAACAGACTGACGAGGACGATGAAGGAGACGAGGGTGCTGCTGGAGCAGAGGATGCTATTTTGGATTTGGAAGAATTGGAACAGTTGCAAGAAGAAGCTGAGAGAATGAAAGGTTTGGGAAACAAGCACATGGCTGCTCAAGTAAGTATTTTTCCCTGCGTGAATCATTTTTCAGAGAATTTTCGCGCCTGTTCCTTCGGCAGGTTGAATCATTGAAACTTTAGTTGTGTTTCGGTCTTCTATTGTCGTCCTGAAATTTTATATTCATAATTTTTGCAACGGGGCGTTCATCAATATTGCATTTGAAATTGATGTTGTTTCGTCTTACTCGACTGTTGTACTTTGCTGCGGGGAATCCATCGGATCACAAACATCGCCTTGAACTTCATAATTCACTCCGTGAAATCAACGTAATATTTCATTCACTTGCGCTGAAATGAATTGTGGCAACAGGAATACACTCGCGCCTACAACGCCTACTCCGCAGCACTTCAACTCTCCCCTGTTGGGCCGTCTTCACATGTATTTCTGTCCAATCGTGCGGCCTCACTTCTCTCCCTCAAACGCTACTCCGCTGCGGCAGTCGACGCCAGACGCGCAGTTGCATTGGCTCCTACTTTTGGAAAAGCACATGCACGTTTAGGACAGGCTTTGTATTTCTTGAAACAGTACAAAGGTGCAGTAGAGGCGTATGAAGATGCGTTGAGGTTTGAGGAAGCCGATGGACACGGTGGAAATAGCGCTGTGACGAGGGCGTATCTGCAGAAGGCTAAGGAAAAATTGGCGAGACAAGAAGAGAAAGAGAGAAGAAAGATCAATGCAATCTCCAGTGGAGGAGATGGCGGCGGCGTCGACGATGGAATGAGTATTATGGAAGAGAGCATCAACCCAACAATCGCATATTCTATTGCTACAGATAAGGAAAGAGTGGGTCTCGCAAGTGGCTTACACGAAACTAGCGAAAGGGTCAATGCAGCTATAAAAGACATTAAACTCGAGGAAAAGAACGCAACGCAATTTGATTTGCAAAAGTTGAAGATTAACGAGAATGGCGAACTGGGCCAAGACGAAAAAAATGACAAACATTCTTCTCCATTGGGGAGTCCATTTCAGTCGTTCCACAATCCCGATTCACGCTCTAGCCCTGTGTTCATGACGGTGGAAACTGGTCCTATGGGTGGTCCAGCACAGCGACGAGTAGAACCCCCATCCCATTCTCACGATCGAGGGGTCACACCCAACTATGGAGCAACGACTCAACAAGCTTCTGACGTCAATGTAAGCAATCCATTACAAAACCAAGAAGACGAACCAGATCCAGACTTTGAAGAAGCTCTCCGTCTCCAACGTAGGGCTACGCACTTCCTATCTCACAAACAATACCGTCACGCTGTCGATGATTTCTCGGCGGCTTTATTTCTCGTCCCTGATGACCCAGTTTTGACACCACAATTACACGTTGGGAGGGCGCATGCATTGAATGGACAAGAAAGGTTTGAAAGTGCGAAGAATGATGCATTAATGGCACTGAAACATATATTGAGGGAAGGAGTAGAAGATGCAAGCGCAGCCGAAGCATATTCGGTTCTTGGCAAGAGTTTGTATTATTCAAAAGATTATCAAGGTGCAATGGAAGCATTTGAAGAATGCGATCGGGTATGGAAAAAGAATGGAGCGAAACTGAGTGTTTTTGATGAAGCTTATTTGGAGCAGTGCCGCGAAGCGTTAGACGCAGGGATGGGTGTAGACTATGGCGATGGGACAAGCATTAGTGGAGGAGCGAGTGTATCTGTAATCAGCGTTATCAGCAGCGTGAAGGAGGGAAAGAGTCTAACTAATATTCCTAAGCTGAAACCGCCGAGATTTGTTTCACGTGAACAAGTGAGTGCTCTTTGTTCCTCTCTCATGGTCACGTCCAAATCTATTTAAATTATGCCTAACTACTTCGTTGATCCATAGGCTCTTCAACAAACTCCAAGTTTACCCCCAATGCCAAAGTCATGGCCGCAACAATCTCCGACTTCTCCATCTTCTATTGCAATTGGACCCGAACGAAATATTGTATTTCTCTCCGACGCCATGGGGATCAAGCTCAATCGAGGAACAGACGGTCTCGTTCGCGTGATTTCAGTAGCCGATCTCCCACCTGGGTCACCAATTTTACGAAAAGGCAAAATAGAAGTTGGTGATTTGGTCAGAGAGGCTGGAGGTGTAGACCTCCGACGACCAATTACAGCAACAATGTGGAGCGATACAGTGGCGTTCATAAAAATGTCACCGAGACCGATTACTATCATCGTTGCGAAGGAAATCACTGCCGAGGTGGCAAATTCACCGCAAGCCCGGAGAAACGATAGATTTCGCTTTCAGGAGATATGAAGTGGGACTTCCTTTCAAACGGAACTTGTCTCGATTGGAATCAGTTTCGCGAGAGTGTGCATTTTAGCTGCTGTATGTTGAAATTTATTCATATTTTATTGTCTAAGGTCCTTCATCAACTCCTGTCAGCATTCAAAGGAAGACAACATTTACGTCATCGATGTCAGTAATGTTTATTGGTAACTGCGTTTGATTGGTTTTAGATTTGCCACCCGTAAATAAGTTTGATTTTCCAACCTATCATTAATTATTAATGAGAATGTTCCAAAATGTAGTAACTTCAGTAGTGAGCACCGGTCTAAAACACATCACCAGATTAAGAACTATACACAGTAGCCAGTCATTTGACTTGTTGATATATTTGTACTAAGAATAAACAAACAAACTCAACCACAGCTAAGCAATTGTGAAACTTACGCACTACCTTATCGGCGCCTATTACTGTATCTGAGAGTTATGCTCTGCTTCATGGTTGTAACAACATCTCTCACAAAGTGGCACAGCGGGATTACATAAACAATACACTCTTGTATCAGTTTTGCACACAGCGCATTTTAAAAGTATATAAGCCGTCTTGGTACCTTTCCAGGTCCCCCTGGCATGATCCCAGCTCCCCATGTAAGTCGGACGAGTCTTCTTTTCATGGGCAACAACAACTGCTCGTTCGTTCCCATGTATTGCAAGAGACGGAGGGCGTGACATATTGATTCCAATTTGATTTTTCATCAGATCCACTGCCAATTTGCGACGAAAAGGGAGCAGCGGATCTGCATTTTCCTTTCTGGAACGTGCTCTTGAGTTGATTGCATTGACCTCCGCGATGGAACATAGGAATGTGAATTGTCGTATGGGCCACCAATTGGTAGTCCAGACATCTTCCAGACATACGGGGTCATGGCGCTGGATATCGAATTCGTTGACCAAATGTTTGCATTGATTTTGACGTGATAATGGCTCGACATAGCGGAAGCTTTTCCAGTCTCCATCGATGAACCGATTCGTGACATGTTCGTCATCCGGTTGAATGATTCCATGAGTACTCATAATTTTTGTAGTCACATCCCGGTCATCATTCTGGCAGTGAAGTAGGAATTCTTTTCCCTCGATGATTTGTTTGAAAGTTGCTGCATACCCCAAGGGTTTGTCCCTCATGTAATCGTCAATTATCTGCCCCGGAACGTACTGCGGCCAAAAGTTTCCATATTTCTTAACCAGAGCCTGTCCAAACACACCGACATTCTGAAGGGCGATAATACCCGCCGTAACACAAAATTGGCTGTTCATGATGACGACCTTCCCAGTGTGATGAATGGGCTTCGTAATTTCGAGCATGAGAGCGGAAGTGTTTGTTTGATGTTCAAACTCCGACGGAAACTGGGGCGTGTTGTGGTTGTCTTTCGGGCGATCTTTCCCTTCTTGTAGCTTTATTCGCCATAGGATAGGTTTACCTTGATCTCCGTCGGCGATGGAATGATAGAGGATTCCACTACTAGAATGAGGATTTTGTGGAAAATAGATGAATCCGGGACAAGAGTGGTTGGGCCATGAGCTCATGGACCGGTCAAGGCAGTTTATCCACGATGGCGAATATTTTTCTTCGTAATGTTCGTTGAATCGTTCCAGCATCTGGCGAATATCGTGAAATTTGTCCAGAAAAGTTGGCGTTTTTCTGTTTGTAAAGGAGATTACTGCCGTAATATGCAGGAAGCGGGCTTTTGTCATGTATGCATTGAGACGGAAAGGGGCCCCTTCCCGCAATGAAATCGGTTTTGTGGACCACCAATCTTCCCGGTGGGGGATTCCGGGAAAGCAAGCCATGAAGAAATTGCAGCCAAGCCAAACATAAAATTCTTGTAGGTTCATGTGCTTTGCGAGGCGATGATTCGTTGTCGGGAGAATGACTTCAGTTATGAAAGATTCTGTTCATGTTGCCAATTTCATCCCAAGTGACACCCTTCCACTCTCCGTCGTGATCGAAAATGTTGCTGTTTGCTCGACGAGGGCAAATTGTTGGGGCAAACCACTCGCCTGCAGATGATTGCGCCCGTGAGTTCTCAGGGGCAGGCTCGTCGTCATCGTACACCTCGATACCTCGACTACGGAGTTCGGCTACATCCTCGGCAGAAGCATGTCGAGACGACACAGTTCTCTCGACGTCCTGGAGCGAGCGGCGACTCTCCTCCACTTCATCGGACAGGGATGGGGCCACTGCAGAGCCGGCTGGTAATATATCCGCTGGAGGGCGTTCCTCCTCGAAATTGATGACCGGAGGTTGCTCCACTTTGAAGTGCTTCGCCACGATGTGGAGGACGTTGTCGATGCCGGGCACGGTGCAGTAGTAGCAGCGTTGTTCCTGCCGACAAACGACCTCCGTCCCATCTCCGATTATGGTGACGTTTTCAAGGCGTCTGGTTTGGAAATTTTCGGGATATTTTTCGTGGATGGGTTCAATTGGGTGGAAGTACTTGGCCATGGCAGAGCTGATTGCGCCGATGCCCCCACGGTGGGATTTTTTCCTAACCATGACGTCGGGAAGAATTATATTTTTTTACGAACGTTCATTTGATTCCTTACTTATGGAATGTCTTCTCACTAATACGTATGTACAGACCCTAAGTACAGAAATATTGCCATTGTAGTCTTGTATGGTACTAACAATCACGCAGGTGGGAAGAATTACTGTCACAACACACCATCTTTGGCACCAACCCTTTCGTGATCACATCGTCGATGATGTAATGAGCGGCAACAACAACGAGTCAATAATCAACCTATTATCATCTGATGATGACGAGAAAGACGACGGCAGAGGTAACAAGAAGGACATTCGCAGCACGGATGAAATCATCATAGATGTCGACGACGACGACGAAAACGACCAAGGCGACGATTTTGACGTCAGCTCTCTTTCCGATGCCAAAGTCCCGAATTCTTCGAACGAGACTGCGTCACGACGTACAATTGTCAATCCCTATGCAAAGAAACGCAACCCTCCGTCACGCGAGGGCCCCTCAACAGCAGCAACAATTCGTCATCCTGTTGAAAATCCTTACAAGAAGAACAAGCAATCTGCCGCCGAGGCAAAATTGAAATCAGCGGAAAAAAGATACCAAGAAACCCACAATCTCTCGATATCGGCAGCGGATCGATTTCCAGCCCAAGTGGCAAAGAAAAAAGCGGCAAAGCGAAAATCAACCGGAGAACCCCAAAAGAACGTTTGGAAACATCCACTAGAAGAAAGGGAATTGCAATCCGGACTTGTATTTGAGGAGGATATCGATCATATTACACACAACAATTTACTCCCAAAGCCGAAATCTTTGAAACAATCTTCATTGAAAGCGACGGGTTTTGTATCAAAGAACAGCAAGCACCGAGCCAATCTCAAAAATGCGGGCAATGAAAGCCAATCAGACAACGAGAGCGATACTGGCACAGAAACATCGGCATGCCTACGTCCGAAATCAGCACAGGAATATTGCCACCACCAATTCACCACCAGAATAGCTCATAACCTACCGCCCATACTATACCATGATCCAGACTTTGTCGCCGGAAATCCAGCCACCATCGACGGAATACATACAATCGATTCCATCAAAAAGAAAGCAGCAAAGTCCGTCAACGGAAAAAAGTCCGATAAAGATAATGAATTTGCGGATAAGACCAAAAGCTCAATATCCACCGCACCGCCAAAATGCCGATGCCGACCGCCCAGGCCGTGTAAGTTGTCGTACTATTCCAAAGCCGGGCCGAATCAAGGGCGTCCCTTTCATTGCTGCCAGAACTCAAGGCCGGGTGGAGGTGGGGGATGCAATTACTTTTCGTGGGCTTTTACATCTTACATGCTTCATTGGTATCGATTTGGTGCTCATAGTGGTCATTTGTTGGTAAAGCCCGAGAGAGGGTTTCGGGCGGAAGATTTGGTGCAAGGTATGCCGTTAATCGGGGCAATCTTTTGAAGTGTGTTATGACAAAGTTTCGACATCTAATACTCTTCTTCATTCTGTCGCAACGCTATTTTAGGGCAGGTTGGCGACTGCTGGTTTCTTAGCGCGCTGGCAGTTGTTGCTGAAAGAGAGGACTTGATTGGGCGTTTGATTGGAGACAATGATGAGGTTCGGGATCGAAAGATCTCAGCAAAAATAGAAGGCGCGCACATCTATTCGACAACCTCGATTGGGAATCTTGGAGTTATCTCGGTTACTCTCTTTGTGGATGGGTATTGGAAAAAGATCGTTATGGATGACTTTCTGCCGTGTATCATTTCGGAAGAGAGCGAAGAACTAGAAAACCTTGAATTTCAATTAGCTATGAAGCAAAGTATGGTAGATGCCGGTATAGATGATGACCACTCACTAATGATTGATAACAACAAAGGACACACGTCCCAATTCACAAGCAGTAGGTTCGATCCGAATTCTATAGCGGACGAATGCTTCACTACTCTGAATGAAATTCATGAATTCATTCAAGCCGATCGATCCAACAAAGATTCTAACTACCGCAAGACGTCTCGATCCATCCAACCGCTTCGCCGTCGCGTGACCACTTCGGATCTTGCCTATTCCAAGGCAAGGCACGGCCAACTTTGGGTCCAATTTATAGAGAAGGCATACGCCAAAATGCATGGTTCCTACCGAGCTATTTCAGGAGGACATGTAGCCGAGGCATTTTTAGACTTGACCGGCGCACCCACTGCGGTTTACAACTTCGACCACCACAATTTCAATCCTCGCTCCTTTTGGCAAGAGTTGATGGAGTACAGAAATAAGCGACTGCCCATGGGATGTGGGACGAGCTCCTCTCAGCAGGGACTCGTCGGCATGCATGCATATAGCATCTTGGATGTCATCGAAATCAAGGGCGTTGGGTTGGAGTTTTTCCGCGAAAAACTCATAGAAGGAACGCACGGGAATGTTAGTGGATTCACAGATTTCGATGGCACAGTTAGGTTACTACGGATTAGAAACCCCCACGGTAAAGGTAAGTGTCCAGGGCCCAAACAAAATGGTGACCACTGTTGTCGGCAATTTCGTTCAGCTTTACACAATACTCTTCCGATTGTCTTAAATGGTGCTTGTTCCCCTAACTGCCTTGATCCTTGTACTTGAATCGAAGGGGAGTGGCGCGGAGATTTTAGCGATAAAAGTCCCATTTGGGAGAATTTGATGAGACACAAACTCATGACAAATGGTGTATGCGATTTGACTGGTCCTCAGAGCCCTACCCTCGAAACTCTCGAGCGAACAAACGTCGACGACGGTAAATTTTGGATTAGCTACGATGACTTCTTACTCGGTTTCACCAACGTCGACGTTGTACTTGCATTTCAAGGGAATCATGCGAAATCGTTCGCTTCCAATTTTCCGAAAAAGACGTCAAATCATCGATGTGCAAGAGCATTTGAGTTGAATGTGGTCCCCCGTCAACCGGGGGAAAATGAACCAATAAAAGATGATGTTGAAGTGTATATTATGGGAATACAGAAAACCAGACGTGGTGCATCTCTGGGCCGTTCTGACCGTAAGAAATCATACAAAGCCAGTGATCTAGGAATTCTCATTGGCGAAAGCCATTCAAACGAGGCCGATGAACCTGAATTGAATGCAGTAGAGGGGCGGTTCTTCGGATTGAAGAGAAATGGGCACATACGGTTGATTTTGAATCGTAGCGACCACAACACGAAGTTGATCGTGATGCCAATAAGTTTCGGCCACCCTTCCGCTACAGATGAGGAAATGAGTTTTGTTCTTCGATTCGTCGCTGACTCACCCTTGCTAGTTCAAGAGCTGCGGAAGCCTCCTAACATGAGTGCTGCAATCCAAAAATGTATCTTCGGCCAAGAGAAAATTATGTCCCTCGGCATAGCAGGAACTTCCAAGCATCGAGGCACACAGTGCACTAGCAGCGTTTTGGCTGAATCAACTCAACACGGAGATTCATTGTTCAAAATTTATCGCTCTGATTTCTTAGCTGACGGCGGTGGGACAGTTTTAGTCTACCTCGTTGTAAACAGAGATTGCTTAGCAAAGCTGGATCCGTCGCAGCGGCGACGAATGATCTCATTCACAATTGAAGTCAACTGTCGAGGCATGATTTGCCGGACGGTAAATGGACTAGAGAATCATGCAGTGATTTCAAAGGGGAAAAAGTTTGAGGCAGCATGGAGGCGCTTCAATCTGAAATTCGAAGGGGAGAGACAAACAAGGTAAGTCAATTGCAGTTAATACTGCTGCAACTTCTACACTGTTGACAAGTTGTCAAACACTAATATCCACGCTCTATGTAGGCTCTTGATGGCTATCACCCAAGGTGGTGAGGACTACCAAATGGGTTCAATAAATTGTAGTGTGGTTGACCCAATATCGGCTAGTGATTCAACATTCCCTTCTGATTTGACCAACAAAAGAAACGAAATCGATTATGATGAATATGGCCTTTTCGGTCCTGTAGATTTACCATTGACCTCATTTTTTGTTTCCACCACACTCCAACACCGCGGGCACTTTGGAGAAGTCATCTCTATTACAGAAGATGAAAATGTGGACTTCCAGAGAGCATTGCAAGCGTCGAGAGTAGAGTACGCACGAATGAAGACAAGATTTATTGATCATCAAAAAGAGTACATTGATGTGAGCGCTGTTGATGACGATGATTCATCAGATCAAACGCGGTTATTTGTAGAGAAGAGGAGTGTATTTCCTGAAGATATTGAGAAGGCCATCAAGCTATCTTTAACGCACAAATGATAAATTTGTCTCATTTCATAGATCGAAAAAAGTCGTATAGTGTTTTAGTCTTTTTTCGTTTTCTTTAGTACCTCGTCTGTCTCAAGCTTAGCTGAAAACGCATACAGTTTCCCAGAATATGTTGTTGTTCGCTTCCTTGCTTGTCTTCCTATTAAGTAATAATTTTTAACGCAGTAGCCAAAAACTCTGCAGAGGATTGTTAGCCAAACAATTTTTGCATAGCTTTTCGACAAAAGTTGCCGCATTGTTATACTGTTCCCAACTTTCCAAGGATACAGCTGCATCTCGGACCACGGAGTTGAAGAATTCCACTTGAATACCGGCTATTTATCAAAAAAAGGTAAAATGTGAGTAGGATCACAGAAATGTAACGACAAATAATAATGTGACAAGTAGATGCACTCACTTTCATCCCTCGAAAGTTTGCCATGCCGTGAATAAAAACCGCAGGCCCTAGTATTCTCCAAAGAGGCATTTTCACACCAAGAATATCGCGTCGAGCCAACATCAAAGCAGTCATAGTTCCACACAATTCATGAATAGGAAAAAGTCCCCGACAAACGGCGTAAAACTTTTTATAATCATCTCCTTTTTTTGTATACATTAGCACCCGACGAAAAGTATCGAACAATTTCAAGCCCAAGCTCGACGCCATCATCTGAGAAACATAGCAATTGATGTTGACAACTTCTGGTGCATCAGGTCTCCTCACAATAGGTTGCAGGGCGTTCTTTTTACTCCGCTTCTTACCCTTTGGAACCGTTTTGTTTGGTTTGAAATTCCTTGGCAATTTGCATGTCCACTGAACAGTTTTCAGCTTGAGGTACTCTTCAATTATTGGACAGGCAACGCAGCTGGTGGCAAAATCTGCTGCGAATAGAGTGATACGCTTCGGCCGATACTGCTTCTCGCGCAATACCCAGGGTAAGATTATTGATGGAACCTGAGGTGTGAGCGAAAATATGGAAGGCTCCCAAATCATAAAAACACCTAGCCGGAGAAATGTTGTGGCAACAATCTCCAGAATGAAAGTGAGTGCGTATCCAACTGTAAAAGAGACATAGAAAGTCCCAATCTTGCAGTTTGCACGAAGAAATATATGAGTAAGATACATTAAGATAATATGAAAGTATCGGCTAGAAACTTACCGCAGTGTTTATGTTGTTGTATTTGCCATCATAAATGCAGAGAAAACTAAATATCGGAGCAATCGCTGAAAGCCACAAAACCGAAAGATTTTGCAAAAACTGTCTGTTGTATTCTGGTACAGGTAGCGATCTAGGCGATACCGCACAATAGGCGAGTAATGCGACACCTATGACAGAAAAAGAGAGTTTTTGAATTGAATCAAAATTCATTTTTGATTCTACACCCTCGATTGTCACAGCCTTCGAAGTTCAACAGCAGTCAAAACGACCATAATAAGTTGGGTTTATCTTGTATTTATTCAGACAGAGCCACAAGAGAAACAAATTAAGAAAAGGTAAACTTACCGTTTCATCTGCTAATTCGCCATACGGACCTTCGGCATTCACCGGAGCTAAAAAATTGTCCGGAGACGCCACAATCATTTGGTTGGGTTGCTGCATATGGGACCCAAGGATATCACGTGATTCACTGGATGCAGTGATTTTATCTTGTTGAAGTGTGTCTCCAGGCTGTGAAGCTACCTCTGTGACAGAGTTATCACGAGAGTTATGAATGGACGACAAAACGTTTGATGAAGGTGCTGAGTCCTCCCTATCTACGGAGTTCAATTGCGAATTTTCTCGTGCTCCATCTGGTGCTCCGAACAGCGGATAATTGTATGGTTGTAGCTGTTCCTGTCTTTGCGGAAGCCAAGCATGTGAGCCATTCATATCACGGGCGAAGAAACCTCTTGCTGCAGTTTGGTAGTTCGTCGCCGCTTGAGACGCGTGCGAAGATGGAGGAAGTAATGTGCGCGAAGGAATAGACGAATGATGATGCAGTGTTTGATAGTTATTGTTTAAGGGCTTTTGAAAGAGAGATCCATACAACGTTTGTCGACCATCGTCTATGGGCGGTCTTTGCTGCTGCTGTTGCTGAGGATGCACTTGCTGTTGTTTTTGTTGATTTTCATATGGGAAGCTTGGGTAATCTGCATTTTGACTTAATTGCGGTGCCTGTTGACGCTGCAATGCAAAAGCTGCTGGATGTGTTGGTGGAGGATAGTAGTACCCATTTCTTGCAGCTTGAGCCCATGCGGCATATTCCTGTTCAAACTGATGTATCCGATCTTGAATTTGTTGGTTATTGCTATTAAATTGTGTGCGGGTTTGGTCTGAATACTGCGAGAATTGATCATGTTGTTGTTGCTGTTGTTGCTGCTGATATGGTGGCAGAGACTGTTGGCGGTAGTCAGGATATGGCCCGTACGGGCCTGATTGAGTAGGAGGGTGTTGCAGCGAATGCTGTTGCAGTTGCGGATAGTTGATTCGCTGATCCAATGGTGGGGGGTATTGGTAAGGTGTTTGCATTTGGGGGGGTCGGTAGCTCTGCTGCATTTGTTGCATTGGGGATGAAAGTCCAGGGGGCTGATAAGGACGGGTTTTCATAGCAGGAATATTATCCTCAGCTTCTTCGGAGAAATCATCCGTTTGCTCAGCGTCGCTCAAGTAAACGGGCAAATTTGGAAGCTCAAATCCTTTTCCGTCGGTATCAGTTTCCTCGGTGAAATCAGTCTCCTCAAAAAACAAGTCGCTTTGATCATGCTGCAGTGATTGTTGTTGCATGTGTTGGTGGTTTTGATGTTGATGTCGTTCTCTTTCCAAAACCTCCAACTGTTTTCTCCGCAATTCTTCCAAATCTTTCCTTTCTCTCTCCTCGCGAATGATTCTTTGTCGCTGAATTTCGCGAATTTCCCTCGCTCGCTGCTCTTCGTAATCTCGCTGTTGTCGCTGCTTCTCCGTACGGCGCGTTCTACGATATTTGGAACGATCTTTGCTCGTCCATAACTTTTCATGAATCACTTCATCAGATTCGGAAGGCGGTGAAGTGTAATTTTCGATCTTCTGGGTTTGAGAATGATCATGACCCGTATAACGACTATGTTTCTTTGGATGCACGCCTTGATTTGTAGATGCCTCTGTAGGGCTAAATGGTGACGTAGAGGAAGACATCGCAGCTTTATCGCCAGGTTTCCGGCTAGAACTTGCAATATCACCATCACTATCAGTACTTCCAATCGATGGCGATGAGGTCAAAGTAGTTGTTGCGTAATCAGTATCATCCAGCATTGCTTGGAGTTTTTTCAACGTTTTTAAAGGTTGAGATACAGTACTCGCAGAGGATGATGCAGACACGTTACTTGTCGATGAATGAGGAAGAGTTCCCCCATCATCGACACGATTTTGTTTTAAGCCTTCATCGTTGTTGACATCGTCATCGTCTGTATCAGACCATCCTGCTCCCTCACCGTTGGATGTGGTGCTTTCAACTATACTTTTTCCTCTGTCGGAGTCATAAAATGAATGGTTTTGTTTATGTGAAGTTTTCCCTTCGCCTGTAACCTTGCATATATTGCTTCCATCACTGTTCTCGGACATTTTATTCATGTTGTTGCTGCTGTTATGGTTGACAATATCTTTGCCGCACTCGAATTCATTCCCTTCATCATGGACAATCTCTGACACGACTAAGAAGGGAGGATTCCCGTTGTTACCATTGCTGCTGGAGGCACAAGTTGGCGAAAGAAATAGTGCCACGCTCTGGAGTAAAGGAATAAAAGAAACGCTGTTATTGCGACTGAAGGAAAATCCCATTGAGTTCAGAGTCACAGTAGAGTAGTGCACAAGAAGCATAATTGGTGTGGAGATTTTTTGATCCCCCGTTATTTGCTGAATGTCTTTCACAGACAAAAAAGACGGTCTCTCCATCCAAAATATCAAGCCCAACGAAATTGAAACTGAGATAACCAAAACGCGCGGAGAAATTTTTCTGTTCCTAACACATTTGTCACTGTCGCAGGACGACCAAGAGCGCAATGCTGACTTTCGAAGAGTCTTTCTCGTGTTGACCCTTGTGCATTTCTTGTTCCGTGAGGCATCAACATATT
>JALLPE010000042.1:15819-30648 GCA_036940025.1 Conticribra weissflogii
TGTGCTCTTCCGATCTTTGGCATGTCTCGATGTTTCTATGCACGAGAAGCCCTCTTGATCCCTCCATTGCCGCATCGTCGATAATATGAGTTGTGGGAGAGTTCAGTTGATTACAAGCTAGCATGGGTCGACAGCAGGTGCATATAACGACTCTCCCTGCTCGCAAACGTACGATAATGAATCCAGTTCCGTGTTTGAGAAAAGCAGTGATGGTAATGTCCCATCAATCAGGCAGAATGTACCCTCCACGGCCTCCTCTTTCATGAAAGAGCACACTATCGATCTCGACTCTCGACGCTCTTTGTTATTGTCGGCAAGTCCATCCGTCGTTTGTGTGCGTATGAATGCCTTGTGTCGTAAGTTCGTCACTCCATGGCGTCATGATGACGAAGGCAGTCATTTCTATGTCGTGACAACATTGACATATACAATAAATATATTATTATATAATTTATCAATATATATCAACAATGGAATCCCACAATCATCCTTCTGAACACAGACAAATAGCATGTTCTCCCAAGAAGCAGTTTATTATTCTTGTAAATTTTGAGAACAAAGCTTTGTCATTGTCACAGACTAAGTCATACACAGTTAAGTTTCTATTTTTGGAAAATTATCATCAGCTTTTGTACTCCAATCAATTTTGTAGTGTGTTTTGTAGCAGTATTTTGAAGTCACAAAAGCTCATGTCAGTATATTTAGTACTTTCCCAATGTCAGCAAGGTCTGAAACTATCACTGTAATATAAATTTAATCTTCTGTTAAGATGAAGTAGAATATGAGTATTTTATTATTCAAAAATTATTACATAAGAATATCACAGCTAACAAAATTGACCGTATTACAATGTTTTCATGATTGGCAATAAACTCATATTCAGGTATTTCTTCTATGTTATTACTTTTGGCCAACAAATGCCACAACTTATGTTATGTGACAGATTTCTCCATTGACGTCGCCCCATGAATATCTTCAGGCTAGATTTTAACGTGTCTATACAGTAGTGCATAATCACAGGTTAATTTGGTCTGCATCAAAAACATTTATTGACTTACTCATCCAACTGTTTTCACCCCTGCTACTACAACACAATTATTCCATCTCTTGTTTCTTTTTGTCTAATATCTTCATCCATTATATTCAATTTTTCAATCTGATCATTATTTAACTTGAGGTTTTTGATTTCTTCTGACAATAAAGTAATTGTACCTATTTTTGTGTGTGAGTAAGCACTGCTCTCAGTGTCATGAAGTGAAGAATCTGTGGTTGTGCTCACAGGTAGTAGAGCAATGTTTCTTTCTATCATGGTTATTGTTTGTATTGTGGTGATTTGCAATTTTAGAAGTGTAATTATATGGTATTTGGTATTGATTGTGTTATTGGAATGTTTCTTCTGTGTTTTGGTCTGCATAGTACATATTAAGTAGTAAAGTACTCTCTAAGAAGTGGGACGCAAAATGTAATCAATTTGTAATCATGCTTTGTGTTATCAATGAATATTTGTTACTTTTCATTATTTTTTTAAATAATTAATTCCTAATTGAAAATGTTAGTATTCATGCCAGATATTATTATTTGAATTTATTCATGCTTTCTCTATTACAAATGAATGTACCATATAATTTGAAACGTAACCAATTGTGAATGAACAATTAATGTTTTAATGTTTGTTGCATCATATCAAACACTTTCACCACAGAAAGATGAATTTCATTTTTTGCAACAACAAAGTACTAAGTGGTAGATAAAAATAACTACAATGTAATAGTAGGAATACACCACTTGCACAATTTATACAATTGTATTCAAAGTGATTTCAGGTTAAATTAGAAATATCATTACATAGTCATGTATCATTGTGATTATTGTAACAAGTGGTTTTCATCTTGTAGATCTCTTGTTAGTCATAGATCTCATGGATGTATATCCAATATCCAGTGCATATACAAGGACTACAAAAAGAAATAATGTTTTGACATCATCACAATAATTGGCACTAGCTTTTGGAAAGCTGAGCTTAGACCAGTATTTGGTGATTTTTTATTGCATGGAGCATTTTTGTGATATTTATCATACCATGCCTTATGAGAATCTCAAGATGCCTTGAAAAATGAAAAAGTAACTGACATGAATTTGTTGATCTTGTTCATTGGGTAAGCAAACAAAACATCCTTAGGAATATTTCCTGCAATGAAATAAATCAGAACAAGAATGAAAAATAAATGTAAGGATATCTATTGCTGTATTTGGTTTTTGAATGGAAATAATTAAAATACAGTCATGAAAATTGCATGAAAGTAGAATGAATTCAATCACCTACATTGAGGGTAAAACAATTTTTAGTATGTGCAGAGAAACAAAAAGTGCTGGGATACAATCAATCAGTATTGTTTGGTAAAATGTAATTGATATTGTGCTACACAAATATCAACAGCGATTCAAGTATTTATGATTGATACAGAATGAGACAATGTCAGATCAAACAACTTGCGATTGGTATCTCTTTAATGTTTCTTTTTGTAAGTAATTAATTGTTATGTAGATCAATAATCTGTTGAGATAAAACAGAATATTCAGGTGTATGTATCAAATTATTCACTTCATATTTATATTGTTTGTATATTTTAAATTTAGTAAAATTGTAGAAAGTCTCAAAATTATCGATCCATTCAAAAACACCATGGTAAAGCATAATTTAGTCACGTACATCAATTCCTTCAGTTATCTCAACAAATACAGAACACAGAATTTGTATTATGGACTGAAATATGGGTGGCAGTGTTGGAGCAAAAGAATCTGATGGAATGAGATTCTTCCCCCTTGTCCAAAACATAATTGGAAATGTAAGTGATATGACTTGAATAATAATACCAACAACACTCAAATGTTGGACATATTTCATGGGACTGTGACTTGAACTTGTCAGGGTGTATTAGATTCATAGTTTTTGCACATTTTCCAACTTTTTACGACTAGAGTAGCAAAATGTACACACAAAAAATAATGCTCAAGAGTACTTTATCTTCCCTAAAATTGGGCAAATTTGGAGCATTCTTCCAAAATGTCACTGACATGCCATCAATTTTGTGTCATGTTGGTCCTCCCACTGAGATTCCAACTGCTGATTTTTCCAACTGAGGTCCAAAAACAGGGAGTCTATTTTTTGTCAAGACTCTTTCAAAAATCTAAAAATCACCTGTGATTGCTGTCAAGTCAAGTTTTTATTTGTATGGCCTTGGCTAAAAATTTGTTCTGCCAATGCAAACCAGATTTCAGGCAGGGAGGGCTTTTCTTTGACATTAAGTCTCAAATCATGCTGTGTATTTGCATTGAGAACATAATCATTCATCCCGCTTTGGATCATAACTGTCATAAAGAGTTCATTGTGAGGAGAAATTAAATTTTGGGTAAATACATAGGATTTAATTCATAGGAAAAATTTTGATGTTGCAAAAGAAAAGATATATCTATAGTCATGGTTTTATGAGCAAAAGGATCAGTAGGAGGATGTTACACAAAAATACTTTCAAATGGTACTCCTCCTTCTTCAGTTACCCACAAATTCTTATTGTAAACTTGGAAAATTGTGACAGGGGTCAGGATGAGAGCAAAGGTTTCCAGCAGCCTCTTCAAACCATGAATGAAGACTTGTCAGCACTCACTGGTGACTTCAGTTTGTTGAAGCAGATTTATTTATTTACATACTCTCTTGAAGAATATCATTCCACCAGATCCATTTGCTCCAACACTGCCATGCTCTTGTTTGCTAAATAAATTGTGATAGATTTTAAGCAATTACAAACCCATTGTCAGTGGGTGAAATTTTTGGTACAACAGTCAAAAATTGCTATATTTTTCAAATTCATGGAATTTATGGATCCAGACAACAATTTTTCATTGTGCATCATCAAACATATTCATTAAGGTTATTGAGAGTTGAACCAAATAAAATGATGATTGGTCCCCCCAAATCTTGAAAAGATTGACCAATAGAGCTTATATTGTATCACCAGATTCTCACAAAAATTGCAACAAGTCAAATCGTTGTACACTTGCATACCTACAGAATTGGATATGTGACAAGTCAAAAAATATTATCACTTGACAATAATTGAAAACACAATGTTATCAGACCATTGAGTTCCTTGCATATCAATTTACCACAATTAATTTTATTTGATAGGAATATTGAATCCTTAAATAAAGGCTTCAAACCAAACCAAAAAGCTCATGAGGCCTCTGAGTCATGATAATATTATAATGTGCCTCGTTTCTTTGTGACACTAGAAATTTATGGAAACTGTTTCAAAAAGAAAGGTAGCATTAAATTCAACTTATTTTCCATATTGAAAAGCTGATGAAACCTGATGAAACCTGAAAAAACCTAATAAAACCTTTTTTTTAGCATCAGCTCTAGAATTTATCTGCTTCAATGCCACAAATTGTTTCTGCAACCGCAACAAATAATCTCAATACACGATTGTAGACTGTGAGAAAACCACTGATATCCAAGCTCTTTTGTATTTTAATGAAATGAACAAGACTCTATCACTGCAGATCATTCGCCTTCTCAAAATATCTCACAAACCAAAAGTAGTAGTAAAGCGTAGCTCGCTGGGACCAGATGTTGGCAATGGCGTCTTTAGTACGCTCTGTGCCGCTCCTGGAGTTGTTATGTGCCTTTACCCGGGAGTGTACACTCCCGGGCTTCCTCTCTATACTGTTGGATCTGCTGAATATTTGGCAAACACCACGCCGCCTTCTTTTCACACTGGTGAAACAACTTCAGCAAAAATAGATGAAAATGCCTACATTATGAATCTTCAAGAATGCGGTGGATATATTGATGGGTGTGCCTTGAAAAGTTACAAGCGCGAAAATAAATTGGACCTGAATCCTTCTGCTTGTGGGAATTTGGTGAATCATGATACCACTCGTCAGAACAGTAAAGTAATATCTTTCTCGTGGGGAGACGTGTTCAAAAGGGATGTTTCGTCATTAGAAAAAAATTGTAGTCGGTATTATCCGTTGCCAAATGACGTGAGAATGGATGGGTCGCCGTGGTATTTTGACACTGAGCTTGATAAAGTCGTAACTTTTTACAACCATTCTTGCGCGGAGAATGAAACAAATGAAAAAAAGGTGTGTGGAGCCGCAATCGTACTTGTCGAGCCAGTATCAAAAGGAGATGAATTATTCCTTGATTACGGCTTGAAGGAACCTTATCCGAGCTGGGCAATTGATTGGTACGACAGATAATTATAAAAAATACTAAACTATAAAATATCAAACATCATTTTTTGGTTTCATTGACGGGCACCATTGTTAACTTAGCGGAATGCTCTTCGGAAATCATCAACGCGCTGTCTCATTTGATTCAAGTCTGCGTTGACTTTAGCAGCAACATCGGACCCACGTTCCTGCAGTGCTTGTATATTTGCTGTCATGGATGACGATCCATCAACTCCAGGACCATCTCCACCATCTAAACCGAGAGATTCAAGCATTGACGACTGTTCGTTTCTAGGAATCCCTTTCAGGTTCATGATCATTTGGAAGTCTGATGCCATTGTATTCGTATTGATCGAATTATCCCACTGGACACGGAACATTTCAATGAGCAGTTCCTTGGGAGACCCAACGAGTTTGAGCATCACTTCTAGCTTACGAAATTCTTTGTTCACCATTTTTGTATACATAGCTGGCGGGATAGTAGATGCAACAGAAAGGGAAGTGGCGGGATTGGAGTTGGAGTGTCGAGATGTGACTGTCTTCTTGTCTCCCTCCAATACAGGAAGTTTGAGTAGCAAAGTCTTCACGCTGTAGACATCAAGAAGCAATTGCTGCGTTCCAGATTCGCTTATCTTCTTCAAACCCAACAAAACATGATAATAGGTAGACGCGAATGCGATTGCAAATTTGTCACAAAAGCTGCGGAAATACGAAGAAGGGATCAACTCTCTAACCTGCACTACAAACGGATGAATAGTGGAATGTATGGCCCTCACATATGACGACTCTTCTCCAACAACTTCAAAAGATGACCAGTTTGTTCGAGATACTTCTTTCAGTGGGGCATCCAATCTTTGTTCGAGTCCAGAAACCAAAACGCGAATACATTTTGCAGTAACATCGTGGAAAGCTTCTTGTTCACCACTCATGTCAATCTTTTCTTTGTACTTTGAACCAATCTTGTCTCGGATCAGGTCTTCCAATGCTTCGACGGTGTCGGCACAATATTCGCATGTATCGATAACGTGACAAATGGTCACTTCTTCTCCTTGAGGAATGCGGTAAATAGTGGTCGAACTCTGAGAAGCTGATTGGCCTAATCCTCCGCTGCTAGAGCTAGCGCTTTGAATATTTGCTAAAGCAAGTTTTGCCACATTCTGTGATACGGGCTGTGGAATCTTTTTATCAAGAACACTTGCATAGCTCTGCAATTTTTTCTGAAAAGCCCTTTGGAGCAAATAAAATGTCTTTTCTTTGGTCAACGCAGTGCATCGTGTGATGCTATTCTTCATGTAAATGAATAGGTTCGTCGAAGATACGAAAACAGGGCGCTCTCCTCGAGTATCAACTGTGTTATCTGACTGCGCAGTGTGAAGTTGCTCATCCATTGCGCGCTCCTCCAAAGCAACGTAAGGAGACATGTGATCGTCAAAAGTGTGTGAGGCAATTCCAAGTAACGGTGGAACTGGTTTTTCGGCTCTTTCTTCTGATCCAGTACCAATGACAACTCCGCCCGTCTGCTGTTTTTTGCGCCGTTCATATTTAATCCTGATTCCTTCAGCGCTTGAAGCGGCTACAGCTCGTCCTTGTTCATCGAATTCGAGTTCATCATCAGCACCTTTTCCTCCTCCATTGTTATACCCTCCATTACTATCACCATTTCCTGGAACTTCGGAAGTATCCAAAAATACAACGCCGAAATCTCTAGAGAGCCACGCGCTCATTTCCTTTTCGAATAAAATTGTCTTTTGCAATGCTTTCAACAGCGCGGTGACTGCCTTTTCGCCTTCTGTGACACTATTGTCACCACTACCACCATCAATTTTAGTAGATGACGTGCTGCTTGGTCCGTGTGTCGAAACGCTCAGTGAAGCTCCGAATTTTGAGGCGGCAATTGCAGAAGTTACGCTAACACCCATTCCAGAAGTAGATCCTGAAGTGGAAGTAGTGGACGTGAACGATGCAATTCTAATGGTGTTGCCATGTTTCTTGAGAACAAATTTCAAGTGACGCGCTGATCGTTCCAAGAAGTTTGCAGTGAGACGATAGTGAACATTCCAATGGGGAGGAAATACGTTGTAAAAAGTAGTTTGAAGAGTCCGAAGTTTGGATCGGTACCACATATATCTGGATTCCACTTGATCAATCGATGCTGGGTTTGTCATCGCATTTCCGTCAGGAGAATCTCTTTTGAAACTTTTGCCACCAGTGGAAGAGGTGGAAGAACCCTTCTTTCCAGCCACAATCGCAGCCGGAGATGGGTTGTAGAGTTGTTCGTATTCCTCGAGGTGATCAGAAATAAAGTCGGCAATGAATTGCTCCTTCGACTTGGGACCGAGCGCCTCGATTACAAGACATGCATCAGAGAGAGCTCGGACCATGGCAGACGGAGGTGAAGGTGACGACGCATTCTGTTTATCCCCTTCCGTCGCTTCGTCGTCATTTTCAAGGTCATTTTTCTTGCCCAGAGCTGCCTCATTATCCTGGAATCCGAGCTCTTTGAACAATCTCACAATGCCTTCTCTTAGCTGCACCCTCAAAACCCCGACAGCATCTCTAACCTGTCTCATTTTAGGCACGCTTGCCATATATCCCTCAAAATGACCCAAAAGTAGCCTCGTGGCATCAATCAAATGAGCTGCTACACGGTAATTCGGGACCGGTTGCTGCGGAGTAACTAAAGCCGCCATACGCAATTGTTCCGCTGCATGGAGTAACATGTGCAACCTCTTCAACGCGGTAATCGTCCTCTGCAAATGCCGCTTGGCGTAATCCAACCGTTTCATATCCCTCGTTATTTCGAGCACCGCCACTTCACTTTTTTGAGCTTGTTCCCTTACATTTTCGATTCTTTGAGCTAGTTGAATGACGGCAGACCTCGCATGAAGTACATCTTGCGCTATTAGAGGTGACAGAGCCGCTTGATGCCGCAAGGTCGTGGAAAGGGAGTCATCCAAGTGCACGAGACGAGATTGAATGGCGGAGCGGAGCGTCGGAAGAGCGCTTAGCAAATGAGATTCGGTGTGGTAATGCTGGTTGAGGAATTCTATTGGGTCAAAATCCCGCTGTTGGCTGGCATAATTGTCCTCGGTTGATCCATCATTGCCTTCGCCAGCGGCATTGGTTTCGATGGGAGGAGGCACAGAGTAGCGACTTTTGGCCGAGAATGAGTCCAACGAGTCTAACAGCGTCTCTGGATCCACCACACCGGTCACAACCGAAGACCTTCCAGCGGATGTCACCGGGGCAGGTGGGGGCAATGAGACCGTCGTCCCCGCATACGTTGCGTTAGATTTTACTGGTGGCATGGATACCACTGTTCCACTGGAATTGCGCCCAGAGCTAACACTGCCATTGGTATTTGCTTTGCCACGAGGTTCATTAGGAGTGGGTGGTGCCATTGCGGAGAATTTTTATTGGAAGGGACGAGTGAAAAACATAGCGGAAAATTGTTACTATGGTATTGTACGATGTCGTTTCACATCGTTCTTATGATACGATGCTTCCTCTATTGCAAGATGAGGAAAAAAATTAATGAAAAAAAGCACTCTATCAAAAAAAATAATATCTTAGAATGGTACCATTCATAATACACTCTAAAAAATATCACACTGATTTATATTGGCGTAATTAGTTGTTCTTGAAGTAGCTACACACCCACTTATGATATATTCACGAAGGAGGGTGATTCTTTTGAGTGGAGAAGATGAAGAAATGATCGATAATGAATATTGCGAAAGAACGATTCAAATTCTTACCCTTCAACAATTATAATGCTCGATGAGAACGAATCATCATTAGCAAGTCGATGATTCCAACGGCAATGCCTACCAGAGTATAATCATTTCTTGCTATTTAAACCCCCCTCCTTATAGCCTTCATCCGATCGCAACTTGTCAAGAACATTGACAATATCTTTCACTTTCTCAACTTCCCCATTCCATTCTTCCCATTTATCTGCCAAATCTTGTTGTAACTTTTCATTAGACTCCTTCATCTCGGAAATTTCCTTCAAGAGCTTCTGATGATGTTGCAATTTTAGCTGATACGCATGATAACCAAGTAATTCAGCAGGCAAGACAAGTTTTCGCTTGCCTATATTACTTCCATTTTGATTCGTAAAAGTCACAGGTAGACGAGCCGTATCTACGGCCTCTTTTGCAGACTGAGCATCCCATTTTTCCTTCTTTTCCCAATCCTCGTCATCTTTATCAACTGCATCGATGCAGGTCTCCACTTTTTGCAGAAGCTCCAAAATGTTTTGTTCTTGCAATAATTTTCTCAGAAGAGAAGATGATGATTCCGAAGTAGCTGTGGACATAAAGCTGTCGTGAATTCTTTCCAGCGTTCCCATCAGTAGTGTCGTCAAGGTTTCTATGCCGTTATCATCGTTGTCGGACGCAAACAATGAGGTTAAATCCCCGTACGAGTTAACAATGGTAGAGTGTGCATCATTGGCTATGGATTGATGAGACTGGGTGAAGGATTTTTCTATCACAGACAAAAGGAGTTGGTATCTTGAGTTGACATTCTCAACAGTGGACGGCGATTCGTTTGATGACTCGTTCTGATTCTTTTTCGACTGGGTCTGCTCCTGCGGAGAATCCATCGCATATAGCAGGGACGTTCACTCTCTAGAATGGAAACTACATCTAGATACGGTGTTAACTATCGACAATTGCTTGCGCTGCCTATCTTCAACTCGTTCGACTCGAGTGATGTGTTGTTGGCCGTTATGGCTCGCCTTGTCTCCTTCAAACCGGTGGAATCACGGATTTGAAATTGAACGACTGCTGTTCTTGCTCTATTTCTCCTCTCTCTTCTCAAGCTCTAAAGACGGCGATGCTCACGAAGTCATCATTTTTTTGTTGCATTTTTCGTCTGTCCTTCAACTACTTGAGTAGTAGAAAAATTAAGAAAAATATTTATGGTGTTGTAGTATAGTATGGTACAATACCATAGTATCAATCAATGAAATGCAGCTCGACAACATTATTACATCACGGCAGCTTCATAGTGAAATATCATAAAATTTCCGTCCTGTGGTTCACTTTCACATTGGACTACAAATCTAAATTTTTGTCTCATACACCAAAAATTCCCCTGAGACAATACGAGGCCCACCCGCAATCTTGTACACCCCCACTTAACGCTCCAACCAATACTAGTCACTCCTTCAGATTGTGCTTCGTCCGCAGAGATTCTGCATCGAAATAATTTGAGTGTCTAAACAAATCATGGCAGCATCACGCGTAAATCTCGGATTCCGCATGTGGATGCCCAACATGCCAATGATCCTCCTCCACGCCTCCCATGCAACGGCCTCTACACCCGCTCAAGCTATTTTCCGCATTCTCCCTCGCATGACAAAGCACGAAGTTAAGGAATATCTCACAAAAATTTACAATCTGCCGGTGGTGCAGGTTCGCACACAGAATTATTTGGGAAAACGGATGAGAATTATTGGGAAGAGACAAGTTGTATATGCGAAAAGGCCAGATTATAAAAAGGCCTTTGTCACGTTTGATTCGAGTTTGGCAGATACAGGGCTGGGGTCTCGTGTGCCAGGAATGGAGGGTAATGATATTGAGGAATAACGCAGAGTTTCTCACTGAAATATATGATGCTGGGGGGACACAAATATGGCAATCCATTGTTGAAGTTCAGACCAGATGCAAAATTCGCCAACTCAATTTCTTCAATAAAATAATTTTTATCAATTCAAAGACCACACACATCATCATCATCATTGGGAGTATTTCTTATCAATCGAGGCGAGAAATCGCACCATTTTGTTTCTTTGAATGGTAGCTGGTTCTAATTGGCATTCTTTGCTGCCTCCTAACCCTTGCTGGGGCGTGTTAATCTTCCTCAGATTTGGAGACAATTTCAATGTATGGACAAACGAACGATCGTCCCCCACAATCAAGATGAAGTCTTTACTGCTGAACCGGATTTTCGTCAGTTTTGTCCTTGCGATCTTTTGAGAACAAAGAGGATCCCGCTTGTTCTGTGCCAAATCAAAGGCATGAACTTTTCCATCAGTAGTTGCAGCTGCAAAGACTGTCGAGGATAGAGGAGACCAGCATACGTCGCCGATCGCATTTCCCAAGTCAAATGAAAGTAATGGAACTGTGGAGTTGTGGTCGAAAATCTACGCAAGAAGAATCCAGTTTTACACAAAACGAGTCAATGTAAAAATATCCATTCAAAACGACCTAACCAACCGAGATCGACGCACCTGCAATCTCCAATCCTCGGAGCATGAAACGAAAATATCCTCATGGAAAGGATTCCATTTCAGGGCGTTGACACCCATGCGGTGTCCTTCGAAGGTTTTCAAGTACTGCGCACTATAGGCCTTTGAACATTCATGGATCATTCCTTCTTCTGTGCCAACCAAAAACACATTATCAAGCTTTCGGTTGAAATCAATTGCGCATCCACCCGCCAAACCATGTAATGGCGAATCTTCCGACTTCCCCGTGCAAGAATTGATAAGCTTCAAATCCATCATCGGCTCCATCTTTAGCTCGTTCTTGTTCATTATCCAATGCGCAACTTTTCCATCGCTCGATACAGTGTAAAATTTGTACTCTTTGGAAGTTCCGTTATCGTGCCATCGTATTTGCCATACTGGATCACTATGTTGGCCGGATCGCAATGATGACGAGTATATGGGTTTCTTACTTGTCGCTCTGATGTCAATCACTAATACTGATCCATCATGACACCCGACTGCTAGCAGCGACGGGTATTTCGGATGGAAATCTAAACATATAACACCGCTCTCTGTCGTCACCACAAACTCGGGATGCGATGTATTCTTCAGAGTGTAGCAACAGACAAGACCTTTTCCGTTGCGTGCAAAGTCGCAAGATCCAAATCCAGCTGCAAACAAGTCGGTGTATTGGGAATTCCAGCACAAAGCCGTGACTTGCTTCCGTTTGGCTCGCTCATAGGAGAACTTCCACAGGGGGCAAAGTGTCGCTTCATCTGTTCTATATTTGTCTTGAGGGTCATCCCAATATTTGAAATCATCGTAAATATCATCCTGTGCATTATGATTCGATAGACGTTCCACTTTATTCAGAATGCTCTCCATCCTTTTATTGTGAAAACTATCCGGTTCGACTCGCTCAAGTTTCTCTGAGACTATGGATGTCAAGCGGTCCCCAGCTCTCTTGTCTGAGAGTCCTTCATGCATGTTCTCCATCATAGAAATGAGACATTCTGATTTGTAGCTATCATAAATTTGCCACTGGTTAATCTCTTCTTGATATTGTGTTATTGGCGGAGGCTCCGTAAAGGCTCCACAACTTGCCGTGCGATTATTGAGAGTTTGAGACGCTCGAATCGTGTAGTCAAATTCATTTTTCGAATAACCCGTAGATGTACTAGTTGACATCGTCGTCGTCGTACCGTCAACGTCGTTGGGCAATTCGTCGGAATCAAAACCCGTGCCTCGCCTCCAATGATTCATTTTCCGAAATTTTTTGTAATCCTCACTATCTATATGCATACTACTACCCTTCATGGAGAAATGTATCGCCATATTGTCACTTTGCCCTGGAGGATCTGGCTTGTAACACAATTCTTTGTAGCTAAACTTACAGACATTCTTTGGAATATTAGGGTCGTCCCCGGTTAAAATCAATGTGATATCCTCGGCAAGTTCCTTTTCGGTTAGATTCAACTGATTTGGGGGCTTTTTGATTTCACGAATAGGTTCCCGAAATCTTCCAAGTTCCGAATAAATGTCAAGATCTGAAGTCGCTGTTGTGGAAAGCAATCATTGTTTGTCGATAACTCCATGTTTTGAATCCCTTGCGAAAGAAAAACTCATAACTGGACTAACCTTTGGAAGAAACAGATACATCTTTCTGTTTCTTCTTGGATTTTGCTGAAAAGCCCCGTCCGTTCTGAGAAACATTTGTCTTCTTCGAGCTGGGAGCGCGGGTTTCACTACGGGTTTTGTTTGACGAATTGAATACCATTTCGAGATGTCGAATACGCAATCATGGACGTCGAGTGAACTGATGGTTCTGAGGACTAAAGTAAAATTATTTGAAAAATGAATTTTAAATTCGGTTTTCTCTTTGATACAATTATTAGCAGTTTTGTGCGAGGGTAAGTGTTTTGACTCGACGTGATGTAAGAGGTCTTCTACAAAATACGATGCTGTCGGAAGTAATACGGTTACTTAGCGGCGTCTTGTTCGATTCATAATCGCAGTCCCCAATTATGTTTGCAATCGATAGATGTATCAGATACTCCAATCTTTTTCACTGCTGAATTTCCTCACCACTAGACGTGCCAGAAAACCACATAAAAGACGTCTCTGATTCCCCTAAAACAGGAAACAAAGGAACCTTTTTCCCATTCACCGGATTTAACCTCCAAGTGTCCGTAATCAAAGCCGCTGCAGTCACCAACCAAATCAATGTCCCCCCCAACAGCTTCCCCGCCAATGGATCCACTAGAGAGTATTGATACGCTGCATTTGTCGCGCTTAGAACAACACAAATCACGCCAGAGACGGCGGCGCCGTACCTCTTCTCCGTATTGTTGATTGTATTCCAAATATCCCCGACAGTCAAATGGAGTATGAATGCCATGATTGCAGGATTGAAGAAAGCACCGGTGGAGGAAACAACCAAAGCAGAGGAGTAGGCGCGGATTGGTCCGATAATCAATATCCACATGATGGGAAAAATTACCCCAGGGGGAGTCCAAGATGGCATGACTCGATCTCGGAAACCAGCCGAAGATACTCCCTTCAGGGCCTCAGTTCGATTAGGCCGTTGGTTGTTCAGGGGGTTGACAACTCGTGACTTGAGTGAGGAGGCGTAGAATAAAAATGCTATTGCCGGGAATGGAATCGAAGATGGAGAAAGATTGACATGGGCAAGGGCTATGTCAATGACTTGAAAACACCCTGCAAAAAGGGAGAGTTCTACGGCCCCAGCTGTGAAGTATTTAATGATGGCATCGGTATCCAATTGGGGAGAGGTGTACGGATCAACCAACTCATCGCCACGCTCGGTGGATCGAAGGTGAAAGCTTGTGCGCCGGCTGCTCAACCCCAGTATATTGGAGATTGACCAGCGAGATGATGGCGCCAAATGTTGACGACCATGGAGCTGATGATGTAACTCAAGTGGGGCGGAAAAGGCATTGACTCCGTGGTCGGCGCCGATCGCCAGAGCCGCTGCCAAAACTACCAGGACTTTCATTTTTATCGTTATCCAATATCAAAGTGGGTGATCAGTTTTAAAAATTGTCTCATTCCTCGATCCACCCCTAATAAAAAATTAAAATATATTACCATAGTAACATTGCGGGGAAGTGCCGGCACCACCACGTCACATACCAGGTCCACAAGGTGTTATGGGGCAGGGGCAGGCAATGGGTTCAGAATTTGCACATGAATGCTAAATAATAGTTGTGTCGGATTTTTATTTTAAAAAGTTATTTTTAAATAAAGTAAATAAAGTTATGTTCATTTTAGTTCGTGTGGGTTTCTATAATTTTTTTTGAGTTTAGCAGAACTCTCCATTGAGACTATTGGCAGACGTTGAGAGCTATTCTGAA
>JALLPE010000043.1:4672-27131 GCA_036940025.1 Conticribra weissflogii
CTTCCGATCTCATCTGACCCGCTGCCACTGCCCCCACTATCGGAAGACTCATCATTTTTGTCATCTTCGTCTTCGTCGCCGTCTTCATCGTGCCCTTCGTGTATGGGCTCTGGGATAATAGTATGGGATGCTGTTGCAGAAGAAGTAGGTAACATTCTCGTGGAATGAGAGTCCCTTAGGGATGACAGTTCTTCATCCTCCTCTTCACCTTCTTCCTCTTCGTCGCCAGATTGGTCAAGGAGTCTCCAACTAATTAGAGGATCGTACACAAACGCTTCAAGCATCGCTACCAAAGAGTCTTTGTTATCTCGCAAAACACTCATGGTACGTTCGCAGGTACTGCGGTAGCTGCCTTCTATTCCAGAAACTTCCATTGCCCTTGTCAACATTCGAGTAAGTCTAAAAGGTACCTTTTCGGGAAATTTTTCACGATGCATGGCAACTTCGAAGCTAAAATTTGAGAGTAAAAATGCAATAATTAGCGAAACAGCCTGTAAAATGCCAAACTGCAAAAAATGCAAATTGACCTCACCAATCGCCAAAATCAATATGAAGGATACGGCCACTAATCTGATCCATCATTAAGTTTGATGGATGTCTATCACCCAAACCTAAGATGTAACCAACCATGCTCATAACCGCTAAAGATCGGGTGAAGTTGGTTCTTCTTTCTAACCATTCCTCGCTGTTTGTGCTTTTGACCCATAGAACTTCGTAGAGATCATTCCCTTTTCCTGCCACTCGTTCCAACGCCTCTGTGAAGACTTCGACTTTCTGCATCGTAGGAAGGGAGTCATAGTTTGGAGCTAGGTTCATCATTTCTCTATTTTCCATGTTTAGAGGGATTTTCATCGATTCACGGTAGTCTCGTATCAAGCAATGCAACGTATCGCAATGAGGAACCCATCCAACAACCCCGCAATTGTGAGACAACGGCGTGATTGAATAACGTTGGATATTCAAGTCGTGCTTATTTGTTCGCCTGTCTCGGGCAAGAAGCGCATTAACCAAACCGAACAACTGCATTACACGTTCGTCTTGGCGCAGATCCTCGTGTCCCTTCAAAAGGCAAACATAATCTTTACCGTCATTTCCTCGAATAATTATTTTACGTGGTCGTTGCTTCGTCGTGATGACTTGAACATTAGTGATAAATCGTTGAATTTTCACATAGCTTCCATCCACCCTGTAAGAACCTGGAACCCCCAGTTCAAGGTTTCGCGCATTATGCAACGCTGGGGAGCAATGGTTAAGCTCTAGGGTCGTCATTCCTGGCAGTTGCTTGTTGATTCGTCGAAAAACTTGATAGTAAAGATCCCACGCTTGATTTAGAGCTGCCTCGGCCTCGGCGTTAGCAGGAGATGTTCGTCCTGCTTGGTTTGGATCTGACATAAACCCGCCTTGTGTCGGAATAGATTGTCCACTACTGATAATGAGTCTAACATACTCTTTCACGTGGTTGTGAGCTTCGGTGAGGTCCCGACCGAAACTTTTGTGAAAGTCTTGTTCTCTTCTTGTCTGCGGTCCCTTTTCAAGCAGGCTGTGTAGTGGATTGAGGACGTCCAACATTCCTGAAACATTGCCTTCCCCTGAAAAAGCACACGTATCAGTGGGGATACGTAATAATTTCTTGTATAATATAAAACCAAAATGCCTCACCATAATATAAGCGACTCGCGTCCTCGAGGCCTTCGTGCCATAGTTCCAACCACAAAATAGCTACCCTAATAAGTTCCGATGAAACCATGAGAGCTTCCTCGACTAGAGCATTCGAATGTGCTTTAAGTGAGTTCATGAGAGATTCTGCTGCCAATTTCCGATCCACTACAGGGCTCTTGATGAGAACAGAGAGTGGATACATCAAAGCTTGAGGGTGTTTCGCTCCAAGCCGTACAAGCAGAGGATGTAAAACAGATCTGACCGATGGCGATTTCATGTGAATACGTGCAAGAAGTTGAGGAAGTACACCAAGCCATGATTCGATTTTGATGGATACAAGACCTTCGTTGATGGTTCGTGCAATATCAGGAAGGTCACCGTACTTGAAGAGGCAACTCAAAAGATTCAGCATATCTTGCTGCACCGAAGCACTCCATCTCTTAGTGCCGACACTGATCGCCTTCACAAATCCTTGAACTGCTGCGATAACGTGGCTTTGGAGCATTGACACCGGTTTGACTTGTTTGGATTCGCTTGGATCTTTATCGGAAGCATATATTTGCTCCGCCAATCGAAAATTGATTAGTGCCCAAGAGTGCCATGCTCTATAACTGCTACTGATAACATCAGCAGCTCTTTTGTATGATATCAAAACATCGATAGCTAACCCTTCATTAAGTATAGTCCCAGGTGGGTTTCCGGCAATTTTCCAGTCGCCATAGCGAAGCCAGCAGCTCATTCGAAGGGCGTCATTCTCTGGCTTTTCTTGGCCGTAGTGAGTTGTGAGGTCTACTAATCTACATAAGTATCCCAACCTCTCTAGTGCCTCGCTTCGTCTATCAGTAGCCCATAAGTGCTTAATGTATGCGAAGTATAGCTTGTGCTGAATGAAGAGCCTGATTAGAAATATCGTTGCGAAAAGGATTGTGAGAAAGATTTGCTTGCGAACCAAAAAGAATCAAAGCTTATATCATACCTGTCTTCACTGCCAGCAATCTTCACGAGCTCTCTACTATACTGCTCATGATGAGATCCATATGGCATTCGAATGCTGGCAGTACCATTGATTATATTCTCTAAGACATCTCTTGATGTAATTGCCACGTCAAGTTTCAAATTCGAAGGCATATTGAATCCGAATATTGGACTATTCAATGAACATCCCATTCTTGAAAGAGGATCTAAAAGTGTTCTTTCTGCTAACTGATATGCCTCTGCTTGTCTAGATAAGGCAGCTAAAGTAATTGTTGCGTCAACTTCCTCTGTTGGCCCAAGAACAAGGGATCTTACCGCTAGTATTGATGAATGGACTTCAGCGTCAACGCGACAGCCATCCAACCGGCGCCTCCATACATCAAGAAGATGCTGACGCGCTTGTTTCTCGTCTGGGCGATTAGCAGAATGAAGATGAGCTAATCCCTCCATAGTGCGAATTTCAAACTGCCGATAGTTTATGACCTCCTCCAGCTCAGTCAATGTCTGTGATCAATTATTTAAATGCATTAGATCGTAGTGAAACATGTCGATGAAAAATGAACAAAATCAGTAACATTACTGGGGTCATACCTGTGCAGCAACCATGCTGGGGTACGCGCGCTTGTAAGATTCAGCAAGAAGAGCCGTGAATCTAGAGTCCATTGCCTTACGCGCAGCATCTATGGAATTGGCCGCTAACCCCCACTCTGCTCTGTGAATAAGTAACACTGAGCGATAAAATGCAGCATCGAAGTCTAGCCTCGGCATGTCAGTCAATCGACTTCCTTTCAACGACATAGAAGGCATGTCCGAGGAATGAGTGTGCGAAGTGCTGTGTGAACCATGCACAAGATGACTGGAGAATGTCTCCAACTCATCCCATTTGCCAAGTCGCCAAGCAGCTTGTGCACAAAACTTCAATGCACGCTTGTGATGATGGGAAGAGCTTCTTCTCTTTGTCCTATGTGCCAAACCAGGGAAAGAATTCGCCTCGATTGAGTCATTCCCAAGTAAGGCTCCCCAACTCCTACCAGCAAGGTCCAAAGCCTTTTGCCATTCACCTCTGGCGTCATAACATTTCATACACCCCAAAATACTGTTCACGTCATGAGGATTTTCTCGGAGCTTCTGTTCGTACATTGCCACAGCTTCGGCCCAGCTGCCAAGTTTTGCAAGCCATGACTCGTACATCACGTCACCAGCCCAAGATCCATAATCCCCCACTGTAGCATCGCTATAACTTTTGATGACACTGTAGGCCAAGCCCTTGTCTTGGTGTTTGTCTACATTTCTGTCAGATGAAACAAAGGATCTAACGCCTCGCCGTTCGATCTCAATTTTTGCAAGCTTCAAAACTCCCAACGCTGCTTCTGGAAGGTCTAATTTCTTGTTGATATCAATGAGTTGTTCCACGCACATGCCTCCACGTCCCATTATGTATTCACGTTCCTTGTAATGAAGTGCTTTGGCATACGCGCGACATTTAAGTGCCAATTCAGCCAGTATCGAAATATCGATGGGAAGGCCAACATCAACACCGTCGTAGTCCACGTCATGCTCCATAAATTCAGCTAGGTTCAATAAAAGTTGCAAAATCTCTAGAGAAGCATCCGCAGAGAAAACTGTCTCAAGTGAGTAGACTAGACTGGCACGATATTGGTCATTTAGTTCAGCCCAACAGCAGACGAATGCAGCACTGAACAGTTCTCTTGCAAGCGGCTGATAGGCTTGGGCCAACTCAGCACAAGCTCGTAGAGCAGGAGACGGGGCTTCGCGTAAGAGTTGGACAGACAACCGACGCATCCATTCATCCCAATCTTCTCGAGTTGATCGCTGAGTGACGTCCCACGCCCTTTGTAGGTTTGCGAAATTGATTCGATGTGCAGTTGTTGGTTGGTGTAAAATTGGTTGAATAGAAGGCGGGTTGCGTGTGAGTTTCGTGATGTCGCCGCCCATCCTAGCAAGTGATACTTCAGAATGGCCTGATCTACCAAATGATGATTCGCTTCTAGAGCCATCTTCCTCACTGCCAAATCGATTCCCGACGTTCGTAATTTCCGCGACAGCGTCGGTATAGATGTCTATCGGACGTGAGAAGGAATGAAGCCTTTTTTCTGTGACCCTATAATCTTCGTCTGCTCTTGTCGCATCATATTCAAATCCAACTCTGGCTTGCCACATGTTGATAGTCTCTCTTGCTGTACAGTCATAAAAAGACAGCCATCTTCCTGATCCGAGTTGCCGTATGCAGACGCAGAGGCAATGAATAATAGCTGTTCCTAATTGTTTGTTCGGCTTTACCTCCCCGCCCAGCAAACGTAGAAAAGGCTGAACAACCCTGGCAGGCAATGCACTGTTTGATTTGATGCTGCTGTCCAAGGGATTTGAATTTAATTCCATCGTTTGCAAAAGAATCGTTACTGTCTCGACAGTTTCGACAGCCACATTACATATACCGGAACCACTCTTAGGCGAAATTTTTACGCCATCGGTCCCTGGAGTTATCAATGATTCAGTGAGTTGTACCAAAGCTGGTACAATCAGGTGGATATATTCGCCCAAAACATGTTTGATGCCTTGTACGTGCTTCAAGATTAATTCAAGTCGCTCAATCTCAGTTGATGCATTATTGCTGCTGGACCATTCAGAAACATTGACGCCTTCAACACTAGCCAGGATTTGACGAACTAGAAGCGGAACATATTTCCGGAAATCATCGGGAACAGCAGCTGCCACTCTCTCAACCAGTGTGCATAGCGCCGAGAGATGTCGAGAAAACCAGAATTCTTCCACAACGTCAAAAATAGCTGGAAGGTATGGTCTCAAGTTTTCATGGACAATAGAGCTAAGGGATGCAACTTGTTGAAGCAGTGCCTCTCTAAGACCAGATTGGCCACAATTCTTAACAGTTGCAAGGATGTGAGGCACAACTTCGGTTCGAGTGAATATAACCCAAGTGTGCATGGTCAGTTCAGATTGAGTTGAAATAGAACTTCGTTGCAACGGACGACTTACTTCTCTTTAAAAAAGGAACGCTTCGAATGCCTAATGCATTAAAAATAAACATGACAGCCTGTATAACAAATGATGCGTTATTGCGATAAGAATATTGTGATAGAATGAAAAAAACGAAACCTTTTTGACCGAGAGAGAATTATCACCTTCATCACCATGCCGTGAAGATTCGACAAAGAAGAATCCTTGAGAATGCGCATCAAAGCTTGCACAGTTACTGTGGGATAGAAATCATCGTCTGATGGAGAGAGACGCCGCGCAGGTGGAAGTTGTGACAAAGGTTGTGCTGTCATGGCGTATTGTTCTGGTGTGAACGCGCAGTGGTAAAAGATTAGATGTTTGAGTGAGCGATGATTGGCATAAATTTGATAGTGTAAGGAACTTACCATACATGTATAAATGAGCTGGTTCATCATTGTCGGAGTCTTTGTACATTTTTCTGTGCAGTACTTCATCAATCTTCTCTCCGATAGCTGTCTTGTGCTGACTATCTGTGGAATATATGCCAGCATGACCTGAAGATATACTTCTCCCACCGATGAATTGCGCTGGTGACAAAGAGGTCGAATGGTAAACAGATAAATCAGTCCCCCGTTTAATTGATCCCGTTGTCGGGACCAATGCAGAATGGCGTTTTGAGTCCGAAACATTGTCGTCATCTTCCATCTCAACAAAATATCCTCCTCCAACGCCACCACCTTTCCTTGTTTTGTAGTTTGATGATCCAAGGCGGTCAGGGTCCAAAGCACCCAAAATCCCAAATGTTCGAAACACTTCTCGCCGTAGATCCCACGGCGCTCGCTTCGTTGTTGGCAAGATTTCTGCCGCTTGGTGCAATAGTTGAGGATAATCTAAATAAGGACTCACGACGTATCCCGTTCCAAATGCAATTTTTCCTAGAGTCGACAAACTAACGCGCTGTTTCGAGCTATTCTGGTCTTGAATGTTTTCCAAAATATGTGGGACGAGCTGCCGAAGCCATGGATTCAGCGAGGAATGTGCAACATTTGCAAGTTCACCCAGAGCCTCCAGCGACGCAGACATAAGACGCGGCGCGACGTTGACGAGCGGGAGAGCGTCAATGATAGAAGAAATGAACGGTCGCACCAATCTCTGTAATGCTTCCACCCGCAAGAAAACGATTATTAGCCTTGTAGCCGCTTCTCGACTGCCGCCATTGTCTCCTCCACAACGTAGTTCGATGATAAGATCCATTAGGACTCGCCTCAAGCTTGGAAGGATGGGTGCAGGGTTCAACCTCGATAAACGTCCCAACAACTGAAGAACGCATGCCCTTACAGCCAATGCTTCGTCTTCCAAGACTAAAAAGAGCGGAGGAAGGAGATTGCGCTGACAAAGATATGGATCGTACCTGCAATCTAGTCCACGTATCACGCAAAGTCGTACAACTGGCGACATATCCGATACAGCTAATCTCAAGAGCTTTTGAAGCACCTCTTCCATAAGACTTGCTGATACATGCCCCAAATTAAAATCGAGAAGCGTATTAGAATTCTGCCCCGGCTTTGACCCGTTTTCAAAAGGAAGCAATAATAGACAACATGTTATGGTCGCCTCTCGTCGTACGTCGCCCGATGGATGCTCTAAATACATACAAATTACATTTCTGAGGAATGGCAACAACATGTTACCATTATTGGGACCATTTGCACGCATGTATGACTCTCCTATGGTTCGAAGTGTGAGGAGGCTAAGTACAAGTTTGTCCACGATTTCCGGCTTTTGAGACATGTTGATAAGAATATCAGAAGACTTCGGTGATATCACAGTAAGACTGGGGACATTTTGAACTGGTTCAGGTGAAAGAATAGTTTTTGGTCTCATGTTCGGATCCATGGATAAGAGAGATATGTTTGGCACTGCTGCCTTCTCCATTTGCCTTGGTTCAGAAGTCGCCTTAATCATATCTGATTTTGGCGTTGTAATTCTTCGCAGAGAAAACAAATCACATGTCAAATCTACAGCCTTGGTTCCAGCCAAGCAAAAGGATATCTCTTCAAACAATCGACGTTCAATTGTGAGCTGCTCTGACGGGACGCTTGCAGCAATTGAGTGGAGACACTGGATAAGAGGAACGCTCAAACCCGATCTGAACATGTCTTCGGTCAAATCCGGCACGTATGGGGAAGCGTGATGCCCCAGCGCTTCAACCATGTTAGCAAAGCAGCCCAGCACATCAAGCCTAAGAGCTGAATTATTACTGCTTTGTAGATTCTCACTTATGAGTCCAAAAATTGTATTGATCCTCTTGTTGAAGTCGCTGATCTCATCCAGTTCTACGAAATAGTGGTCAATCTCTTCTGTTTTTTTCTCATCTTTAAACGACGGATTTACCTTCATGATCCTCACTGTAGGCCCCATGATGTCGCCACCCCCGGTCTCCTCATCTCTCATGGCGGACGACAGCTGCCCAATTGCAGAAAATGCAGTTGGCCTCACATCTACTCTTGATTTTGGTGGAGGCACTGATGAAGCACTTTCTATCAGAAATGTTAAGCTTTGGTCTAAATATCTGCGACGGTAGATGCCAGGGCATCGAGCCGCAAGTTTTGGAACCAGGCGTATAACTTCCAGTCTAATGAGTGCCATGGGATGAGTAGTGAATTGTAAAATGGCCTGTGGGTCATTAAATTTTGAGCAAACGCATTTTTTCATGTTCAATTCGGTGCTGATTATTCAAAAGCAAATCAAAACCCCAAAATAGTGAGCGCCTCATACCTTCGTTAGTTCATCAAAGCGAGGGAGAATGAAACCCTTTGAGTGTTCGATCATTTCACACGCAGTGAGAAGTGATCCGTGCGCATTTGTGGCTGCGGTAAAAGCAATGGAAGGAGAATTCTTGTTGCTGTTAGGAGAATTGTTCTTATCATCAACACCACCCCCAGCACCGTGGCCGTCGCCATTGCCATGGTATTCGAGTCCTTCCATCATATTGGCATAAAGAGTACACAATGGAGCAGTCATCGACCCACGTTGTCGCTCCATCAAAATTAACGAATCTTTCGATATTGAGGCAGAGGACGGTGTGGAATGTGGTGTGGCGCGATTAGTGTTGGCGTGGGAAGAGATTCGTCGTGAAAAACTGCGCATAGCTGGAAACGGAGCAGCGATACATGTGGATAGAGATATCGTTGTGAGCGGAGCAAATGATGCAAATGCGATCGTGGCTCTGGGGGAGCGAAGTAAATCTATACTAAAAGCTTGGATGGAGAGATATATCCCCATGTTGGTTAATCGTTGCGGTAGTGGTTTGTCAAACGACGATGCTCGCAGGGGAGCAACAACTTCTCTTTGCAATGGAGCAGAGTTATTGGCTATCGTTCTTGAACAACACACTTCAGTCCTACAAGGATATGTCACGAGTCATAACCAAGAGGAAAAGGGGGAAGAATGTGTGAAGGGGACCTTAGAACTGTTGTCGCTTGCGGTAGCAATATACACAGCTGCTTTTTATGAATATGAAGAGAACTATTTTCATGATGTTCACCAGCAAAGTCAACACCCCCAACAGACAACACGGGCACCATGGGCAAACGCTGTCCTTTCAGAGCTTGGATCAGCATTGTCAATAACAGCTCTCAGAATTCGATATCACCCCACTCCCAACGCTCATTCCACTCCTCCTCCTTCGTCGCCATCGTGCCCCCCATTGGTAGACATGTTGGTTCAAGCATTAGATCTCGTCAAAGTTGGAGCAGAAAAGATGTTTGAGCAAAAAATGAAACAAATGAATAATCAACAGATGCAAAATATAATTAAGAATGCTCATAAAAATGCACTCCAAAAATCAGTTGCAGCTTGCCTAAAGGCACTGCCGGAGACTGTTCTTCTACCTCCAGGTTTAGAAGAAGGACATCGTATACCCTCTGTGGATAGAGCATGTTTGCGAGCCGCATCATTGGAACTGAGGAATGTCGGGGATGCGTCAAATGTAGGCACGGGAATCGATCGCGCGTGTAAGGTTCTACTTGGGTCAGAAACCAATTCGAATACTGACAATTCCATGCAATATGATGATGCAACATCAATCGAATGCTTTGAATCGTGGGCTCGGTTTGTTACGATCCCGACTCATGTAGTCGAAATGACTGTGGGGGGGATGGCGGTAAATTACATGCATATTTCTAGACAACATGACACGTCGATTCAGTATCAAAAGGCTCAGGATTCTGCATTTCAGTACGTGACCACCATATTCGAAGGAGCTTCTCCTTGGCTGACGTCTGGAGAGATCTTAGCAGCGTTACTGGGCGTTGGGGCAGGTAGAGGTGTGAGTGGCGGCAACAGTAAGGAGAAAAAAAACTCCAGCAATAAAAAGAAAATGGGAAATAAGAGTAAAAAGCGACACGAGGCACGTTTGGGACGAGCTATCTCTTCGCAAGATAAGGAACAAAAAGACTGCCTTGAAGACGATTTCAATTGTTTTGAGGGCGATAGTGGATTTGTTCAAACTGCGGAGGTGGAATTACTTGCAAGGAAAAATTCTGCTTGCTACGTAGCATCCTTTATATTTGGCATTTCTGTGCCTGATGGTTTTCAGTCTACACAAGAAGATGATTGGGGAGTGAGGCTTGCAGCAACATCTGGCACTACGTTATCACATGGGTTGTGTTCAACAATTACTGCATGCGCCACTTCAGTTCTACCGCATTTACTATACATCGAACGAACAGGGAAAGAATTACAATTGGGCACTCACAACTGGCGCATAGATCTCTTTACGTCTATTATGAGCGTTATCCAGCGCATATGTCAGTGTCCGTATCGAAATATAAGGGCTTTGGCTTATGAACCCCTCATGATCTTGCACAAGTATTTGAATGCCGTCGCTTCGGTTACCTTAAACATTGAGCAGACAGCTGTCGATTCTATTTGCAATTGTGTATTTTCTCTTGCAAAGTCATGTGGCTATCCTAATGGATATTTCAATATACTATCAGAGAACAATGACGAAGAACTTGAAATAGAGCGAAACGATATTCGAGATGTAGCCCGATCTATCTCAAGTTTTGAAAATGGGAATTTCGAACATTCTCCTTCCATTATGATATTGAAAAGTATTATCCAAGCCTGCAACATTTCAATTTGCGACTCAAACAACCTCCCCCCGGAAACTGCGGTTCATGTCTTATCAGCGCTGGCCAAACCTTTAAACAATTTAGCTGCACACTTCAAACAACACCCGTCATCAAATGTATACATGGTTTTGAAGCAGGCCCTCCAGTCCCTACAAACGGTGTGTGAACACATGAATTCGGTGTCTGATACCTTGCCTATAGAGCAAACGTTGCCGGTGAGCCGGCTTGCATTGATGGGTGCAGCCTCGTTCGCTCCCATGTTTTCTTCATTAGCTGAGATTTCAACAAGACAACCTGGGAAAAATGAAAAGAGTGAATTAGCAGACATGGTTGAGCAGACACTAAGGGTCGCACTGCGATGTTCAATTATTTACGTTGCAAAAATACCCGAGCTCATGGCTGAATCGACACTTGATTCCACGCGTTACGACATTAAAGGGACGATGAGAGGACCTGGTGGTGAAGACCATGTTGGTTGCATCGCGTTGATAAGGTTGTCATTTGAGAGCAATATTCTTGCACATACTATTTTGAGAGTTTATGGGGGGACTCTATTAGATGATTTGTTTCACCTGTATAAAGGGCTGAAAGAATCGGAAATAGAAAGACCTATTGGATGCGTTCACGGAAAAGGTACGTATTTTCACCTCGATTCCTGTCACTTAGTTATTTTTGTCGATTCATACTGTGTGATCACACAATCATTTACCATTGACACATTTTTTATGACAACTTCGCTTCACTGTCGCCGCAGTCATTATTTTCTTTCAATCTTGGTACTTTCATGTCTAACTTTTTGAGATTTTTGTCACCGCCGCAGGTGTGACTCCAATGAGCAGGAGATTGGTTTTGAATGTAATTTCCCGCTTAGCTCTCATTGGAATAGAAGGAAACCAATCAAGCAAAAGCCGCGCTATTTTGAATGATTTGTTGCAATACCCACTCAATGATATTGCTACCCTAAGAGAATCTTCAAACTCGGACGAAAAATTCTTCCGAATGTGTGAAGCAGCAATCGATTTGTCGTTCTTATCCCCTGAGTTGGTCGTTGATCTATTCTTGAAATCAGCCGATTGCATTGGACCGATGATAAATTGCCTTGTTTCGGGGTACTCAAGCCTCTCCTTTACATCTGATTTAGAATCTTATTCTATTCAGGTGAGTGATCTCTTGTTAAAAGAGGGTGTGTTTAACTGTCATAATGTTACTGACACAAAGGTATCAACTCTCAATCTCACTGTCACAGTGGGGGCGGTTGAGAGGTGGTGTCATGGCCGTCCTACGCACTAGCGTCAAAGATAGAATGACCGAGTTTGCTGCGCATGCTACTTCGGCAGTTATCAACGCCGAGTATGATGCCGCGTTGAAGCAGTGTACTCAAGGTAACCAGCATAACAGTAATTTCTTCAATGACAATGTCATTGGCGAAGTCACGCTTCATGCTGGAGCATTTATCATGATAGTTGCAGATTGTTTTAGCCGGATTTCTTCCCAGACGATTGTTTCATTGGAAAACAAGTTAAATGAGTGCAGACTATGCGTTGACATTTTAAGAAAATCTGCAACTATACTACCTCATCTGCTGTTGAACCAATCACCAGAGGCACACTCACACCTCGACCCAAGGCCGACAATAGCCGAATCGTGGTTTTTGACTATGAAAACGCTCATGATCGTTTGCAAAAAGTATGAACCGGTGGCAGCATCACTGCTGGATGATGGATTATTGGAACTTGTCGGCGGCTCGCTTTCAATTGCAATCTCACTTCTCTTCTTGAAAGACATCGGGAGCCGCAAATCCCCGCCGCCAGTAATCCTGCAAGGAATGTCCCTTGATGGGCCGCAAACCCTTGCACTGATGGATTTTGCATCCGAAGCCATGCTCATGGGACCTGCAGTATTTGCTTCTACTGCGAGGAGCATTTCATCTAATCTCCAGTTGTTGCATTCACATCCCAACGTTCCACTAGAAGCACTTGGTGCAGCGACTATTTCTGCAGGTTTACTACGAGCAGCTTCCGGTGCCCTTCCGCCATGGGCTGTTGAAGGCACACCAATTTTATTTCGTTCAATCTATACGGCTTTTGGCAACAACCGCGACGACTTCATTCGAATCTTAACTATATCAACAGAACTCCAGGCGTCTGAACCTTTTGGAGGAGTCGCTTCAGGGCAAAAATTGGCTGGACGATATTTTGAGAATATGCATGCAATGACGATGGAATCTTTCCTCTCGAAGACAAGAGAAGTGTGCACCAAAGGTTAGAGAAGTTCAGTTTTGGAATTTTTCTTCTTAAATGCCAAAATAGGGCTGACCTTTTCTTCTTCTTCTTGGTTTATTTTTTCAGGTGAGTGGAAGAGATTGAAAGTCATTTTAAAGTCAGCTTGTGGGGGAAAGAAAAAAGATGCTGGTTTCAATCTCAAGCCACACTATACAACTTGGGAATGTGAGCGAATTTAATGATGTTGAGTAAGACCTGATCAGGTTGTCAAAACATTGTGAAATATGATTCCCAATCCTCAGTTAGACAGCCACAACAATAGAATCGGACTATATTGAGGGGAACATTTATTGCTGAGAAGTTCGAACGTTTTTTGTACTCTTGACTGACAAAACTATTTCAGATTCGAATCGAATCTGACTTATACAGATCTGTCTTTATTTTATCCCAAAATGTAGCAATTTTATGGTTTCCAATATAACACTATAATTGAGCTGCCTCATATTAGTTCTACAAGATTGAAAGGTGGATAATCTAAGATAGGTATAAAAAATGATCCATTGGGCATCTAATCTATGAGAGAAATGATTTTCTGCTTTGATGTTTGTTCCAAATATACTTAATCTCTTTACTGTTGCTCTCAAATAAATTCATAATTGAGATAGTATGACTGAGACTACCTAATTCTAGCATATTGAGGAAATAATCAAAAATGTCTGGCTCATTAAGCACAGAATAAAACCCTTCTCAAAATAATGCATTGTATCTAATGGGAAGTGTATTTTGCATTTTGCAGGTAACACATTACCAGCAATGTACTAGCACATCATTTTTTGTAGTATATAAACATTGATCAGTCTGAGATCTTCCAGAAAACAGTACCATTTCAGTACTTACTGTGATTTAAGATAACTGCATTTTACATTATGAAGATTTGGTATGGTCATTAATCTCAGCATTATTTGAAATACCACTGAGATTCCTTCTAGTTTGCAATATAACTTTTCGACATTACAATGATTTCAGATTCTAACCAAAAAACAACAGCACAATTCTTTTGATTAGAATGACTATGTTGTAAGAGTATTAGTAGGTATCAAGAATTACACTTTCAAAATAAGAGAACTCATGTCAAATCTAAACAAATTCAGGAGATTTTCTTCTTTCTTGTGTCATTTGTGAAAGGAGCAAGAATTTTCACACTTCTTGGCTAGCTTGTTCTAAGCTGCTTCATACATATTTTCTGTTCTAAGCCAACTTGCCACTTCTTTTTTGCCCAGTCAACCAAAAGTTGTGATCCAATGGCCAGGCCAGTCTGTTTTGGGCACAACTGTCTCATATTTGAACAGGTTGGCAGTCATCATTCTTTCAAGCTTTGAGAGATTTTTCTAATAAACAACATTTTTTCCTTTGAAACTGAAAATCCACTAATATCATTTGAATTGATATATCATTCCTTGATTTTCTAAAGGACAACTTCAAATGAATTTTTGTTCAAAGTCTCTAGACTATATTGGAATCTCATTAGTCATCATCAATAGAATGGAGTACTTTTTGTACATGAAGTTTTTGATTGGATAAAACTGAAATTTCCAATTTTGTAATCTTTTTACACCCTTTTCACAGAATATCACTGATAGTTGGTAGTTGAATTCATTTCCATACCTTGTTTCCACTTATTACCAGCCCATGGACCTATTTTTTGTTTGATGAAAGGAGGATGTGCTGCCTTCAATTATTTGCAAGCATGCTCAAGAACTGAATTTAACATAAATAATACAAAGACACTTTCATGTCTCTATGTGAATTTGGAACTCTGGCCAAGGGCAATCCTATTTTGGTTATGCTTCATATCAAATAGAATGAGTCCAATTTTATGTTGATAAATGCCAAAAGGTTCCATTGAATTAGTTAGTTCATTAAATCATCACACTTTGCAATTCTTCATTTTGTTAATCATGAAGATGATTTTGTACTATGTCATAGATTTGCAGCTTTTCAAATTTTGTGGAATGACTTTTCTCTGTACATTTGTTACCTGTAAGTTTCTCCTCTTTCTCAGAAATGAAGCAATGAAAGTATTTTCAAATGCTATAATGTGTCACATTGTAGTTGTATTCCTGATTTGTATCAATTTAGAATACCATTAAATTATTCCTTTTCTCTAGCATGTATTGATTCCAACTTTGTTTAGGAAGCCAATTAAAAATTCATATTATACTAGCATGCCAAGGACTAAAAAATGAGAGCATTCTGTTGATCGATTTAGTCTTTTTATCAAATTCAGATAAGCAGATATTCAGTCATAGATTTTTGTTACGTTTTTGCTTGCATTGAATTGAAGGTTCTAATTTGTTGCCTGTTCACACTGTGTGTCAGGATCTGAGTATTTAACACACAGGATGCTGTCACAACTATCAATTATTTGATGTTCTTCATGTGATCTGTTTTTGTTTCTTATTAAAATATGAGTTATTGATTGAGAGAAATATCTAATTTGTTCAGAATTTCATTCCTTTCTACTGATAATTTTTCCAATCAATGACACAGTAAATTTGCCCTCCTGTGTTGCATGCAAACCTTGTCTTTTCCAGAGGAGTTAATGTTTTTTGTGAGCACCTTTAAGGTCATTAAAAGACTGCCCATTGAAACCAACTTCTTTTTAAATATGCTTTCAGCATATAAAATTTTCCTATTGCTGCTGTCATTATACATCCTTTGTAATTGATGATTATTTTCTCTTTTGTGACTTTTGCCATTTCCATTGTCAAGATAGTAGTGATTGTTGCTGTATTTTCCTTCTTTTGATTTTTCTCTTCTATTTCCTATGCCAAACAAGTTGATTATTTGGTTGGCTTTTACTTGAGCATTCCTGGATATGATCTATAATCTCTTTCCATTTGGATTCAATATTTGATCATTTAGTTCTCTAGATCACAAGACAATTACTGAGTGGAAAGGATTTAAAAAGAACTTTTTTGTATTTGTTCTTGTTTGACTGCTAGAACTTGCTTCTAACCATAAGGTATTTATTAGATATTCAGCTTTCTAGAAAATTACTTCAATGCTGGTAATGATAAAATTTTGTTGGAGCTAATTTTGAAATTTTGTGAACTAAAAATATCCACTTCACTATCCCCTTGTCACAACATTCCTTTATCATCTCTCGTGAATGACTTAGAGAAATATAGCTTTATTGCAGAAATCGTTTTGTCTCTCATTTAACACCAAAATCTTCTATACATGTCCCCTGTTGAAACATTCTACAATATCTGACACATCTCCTATTATTCTCATGTCATTTAGATGCATTACAGTGATCTCCAATAAGTAGATGTTTCACCCTAATGAAAACTCGACTATTGATAGTCAAAAATCGTTGATAAGTGTTAATTCATCGAAGAAGAAACTTATTTTTTCATATCATCACACTTATCCATCAATATTTCAGTATAACCAGCTCTCTAATAATCATTTGAGTCCTTCTCTCATGACATTTACAAACATGATTACCTCTCATATCACATACCTGACAGCATCTCCTGAATCCAGTTGTACTCTTTCATTTTGATTTTCTATCAGGACATTCAGTACCTCATTTTTGCACTCTCCACAGAAGTCACAGTACTCCTTAAACTGCTAATCAGTTTAGTGTTTGCTTTTTACATTTGTTGGTCTTGATGTGATTGTACAAACTGCTCACCTTGTCTTATATATCTGAGACAATAAGCTTGTCATTACCCTATCTTGTAAGTAAACTCTTCACCATTCAAATTTACTTCATACTTTAGTGGTAAATTATTGAGAATCTTCACCATGAAATCTTTAACTGATGATCTTGCTGATGAGTCAATATTCTCAATCTCATTGCAAATCCCTTCCAGTTTGCTGATTCAACCTTGTGGATTCTGCTCATAAGATCTGAAATGCAAATTCTTGAATTCTCTCTACAAATTTTTTAACTGTACAGTCTTTGGTGTGTATTTTTTTAGTTAATCTCATGCCATCTTGCAATTCATTTATCAATATTCTGCAGTTTTTGAATTCTCAATGAACTAAAACACTGGCCTATCATATTCAGTTTCATGATTAATACTCCATAAATGCTTACATGTCAAAATCACAAAGCACAATTAACTTTGAATCCAATACATATATATCCTTGGGATCTTTGCACAGTGCAGCCTCATACAATGGATTGGAAACTACCATGTCATGACCTTTCTGGTATTTCAGTCATGACAAAAGGTCTCTGTAGCCATTGTACTCATCTTTAGCTCAAACTTCTTGGTCCATTTATCAAAGCCATTTTTTTTCCAAAGAATGAAAATATATGTTCTGTGCTTTGTTGTTTCTGAAGACTTTCATTCTTACTCAACTACATAGTAGTATGTAGAATCAAGCTCCTGCATTAATGTAGGAGTAATTTTGGAGACTTCATGCTTCTCCAAAACAATCTTCACAAACTATACAGACTTCCTCAACTATGCAGAGTTATCACTTCTTCCCAATAGTCTCCCTGGACTATAAATTATACATGCTTATCATTCCTGCCAACAGACAACCCAAAGTTTGCTCTTTACTTCATTTAGCCATAACACAATCACAATGCTCTATTTCTAGACTTAAGAGATGATGCATTTCTGTCTCTTGTTTTAAAACATGTTAGAAATTTTAGAAATTTTAGAAACTTATTTTATTGCTAGTATTAATAAATATTTTCTGGTTGAATTTTGGAAGTACTCACCTTAGCTAATCCCTTGTTATTCGAGTTTTTCTTAAAATTTAAATTGCATTGTCAAAATTGTTTTGTCTTGATGACTCAGCATTTAAAACTGTGCTGGTCTATAATCATATTGTGCAGTCTTGTGGAGGATCACAACATAGTCAAGAAAATGTTCCCCAATTTGAACATTCATCATGCAATGATCTCCTTAAGCCAGATAAAAGAATCCCTTTTCTTTGTCAACAAATAATTTTTACTTTGTGCTGCATTTGCAGTAGACTAGTGTCTCTACTTAGTATTTACCCAACAAATGTTATTTTTTGAAAAGTAAAATTTCTGATTATTAGAAGAGTTAGAACTCAAATAAAAGTAATATCTGTTTGTACTGAAAGAGGACTGTTCTCTTGTTCTTCGTAACAGCAATATTATTACTGCTGTTGAACTGGCACATTTTCAGGGGAACTATGTACAATCCAGTAGGTGAACATTTCAGATGGTGAATGATTCACATGTAATTTATTCCCCTATGATGTTTAAAGGATTTAGATAGTAGACAAGGACACAGTTCATTATGTACCAGAAGGTTTTGCAAGTTGTGTATATTGAGTGTTGGTATGATCCAAGTACTGCAACAGGGCAATATGTTGTAACCTTTATATGCTGCCATGAAAAAAGGGCATATGCCAGTAAGTGACCTGTTGAAATAGCCCATTGATCTGTGTTTCACACTTATCCTAGCAGTTGCAAAGTATACCAAGCGATTGTCAATGTGTTCTCTATAAGTTATTATTTGATTGTTTGTTAACTATGTTGACCTTTAAGTTAATATTCATGATCTGATGCAATATCCAAAGTATCATTCATGCAAAATCATTTTGAACAGTTTGCACATGGTTTTGAATCATTTTAGTTTGCTTATTTTGTATGGTGGTCAAACAGCTTGTTATTTATACCACAATATGTTCATTTTCTCACAACCCATAATTGATGGGGATGATATTTGTCACTTTTGTTTACTTGTAAAAAATGTAATAGGCACATTTGTACTTTGATGCATCATCTTTTTGAATAAACAGTTCTTCCATAAGTTCAACACATTTTTCATAACATTGTGAGGGTTTAGATACAATGCTGAACTCTATGAAAGTGGTATGATATTTTTGGGTTGAGTAAAACAAGGAACATGGCAATTTACTGGTTTAGAGTCAAGGTTACAGTTTTTTCTTGTCACCAAGAAATATCATGCTTTCGAGATTGAAAGGTAGTCATGGATAATCTAGTTCAACCTGAAATAATGATCTTCGAGATACCATTCACGTTTCAACACAATTGTGTGTCTTCGATTTCATTTTGTACGTTTTACTCGTAGTAGGAGCCACTACAAACAAGAAAGCTACAAAAAATTTGGGACGGCTGAGAAAAAAGAAAAAAGGGTGCAGAAAAACTAAGTCAAAATTAAAATTTAGCCGGGGCCCGCCTTGCTTTAGCCTTTTTCGCAATGGGTTTGATAATTTTACCCGCTCGCACAATTACAGCAGGTCTCGACATATCCTTGGCACCATGAATTGTATTCCACTCTTGCCCAATATTTCCCGCAATGGCCTTTTCGTACTCGGCGCGAGACCGGTATGGATGAGGAATCTCTGCCAGTTGATATTTCGCAGTCTTTTTTAGTCTCTTTTCGTTAATAATGACAGTGCTCATCCCATCATCTTTGCGTTTTGGCGCAACAGCGGCTTTTTTCTCTGGAGCGCGGAGTTTGGACGATATTTTTTTGGGTTTCTTTGGTGGAGGTGCCCCGGCTCCGGCCCAGCTTCCCCAACCCGATACGAATTTGTCTTCTTCCTTTTGACGAGTGGGGTCATCACGATCTTTCATGCGGTTCTATGGAAGTGGAACGAATGATTGAGTGTTCATTGTTAGACACGAGCAATCGACAAAATCTGGAGTATATCAAAGATTAAGGGCGTACCTTTTCCTTCTGGAATTCTTCCTCAGCCTCCAAATCTGCCGGCGAAGCAAAAGCTTGTTTTACCAATTCCGCCTGACTCAAGTCGGCCACTCCGCGATTTGACTTTTCGCCATCCAATTTAGATTCTTCGTTGAATTCATCTTCATCTTCGGTTTCCGCTCGCTTTCTCTTCGCTTCGGATTTACCATCTTTGATATCATCTACTAGCATGGAAGCAGCCTCCTTTATATTCACTGTCAATGAAGAGGAGACCTTTTGTTTGGCTGAAGCAGACTTGGTCGCAGTGGCCCTATTTCTAATATTTTCACGATTGCTGTTTTTACTTTCAGTAACAATCCATGGATTTAGTCCTTCTTCGTTGTCGTCAGTAATAACTTCTGCAGAAGGTGAATTTGAATCTTTTGGTTCGCATTGCTTCTTTTTCTTCTTCGTCCGGTTTTTCTTTATGGAAATACCGGTTTTCACCCCATCATTGTCATCCTTTGATTCAAATTCTTCGATGTTTTTTTCTTTGCTTTCAGCGCTGGCGTTCAACTCAATATTGCCAGTGATCGAAATCGCAAATCCGTCTGACTTTCCAAATTGCAGCGAAGATGCCACCAATTCACCATCAGGTAAAACCATTTTTGTTTCAGCCTCAGAGGCCACCTTGGGCTTCGTAGACTTGCTTGCAGGACTTTTTTCATTCTCACTTTCATCCTCGCTGTCCGTCGAAATCGCTGCAGCCTCATTAGCCTCCAATTCCTCCAAAAGTTTACGCGCCTCTTCCTTTGCTCTATTCCTTTGCGCTTCCATTCCCCTCTTCATGAATTCCAATTGAAAGAGGCTCTTGTTTTTTGCATCGGAAGGAACTCCAACATCATCGTCATTCTCCATCAGAATATCCCTTGCCTTTTTCAACAAATCTTCCTCTTCATCGCCGCTGTCCTCATGGCCAGCAGCACCATTTTCCAAACCCATGACTTTTCTTCGTAACTCTTCCCCTTTGGCAAGCTGCAAACTCAAGGCCCTCCTTTCTTCAACATCAACATTCTTTCCGCGTCGAAGCACTCTCCTTGCCCACTTACTAGTATTCTTGTGCGCCAATGTCATTCGTTCCCTCATTCTTTCCATTTCTTCCTTTTCCATCTTTTCTCTCTCCAGACTCGGATCCTCTGTCAACGCTGCCTCCTCCTCTGCTTCCTTTTGACGTTCCCTCTGCTTTTTTCGGATCTTGCGGTATTTTTTGGATTTGATCTTATTGATTCGATGACGTTTTTGTTCTTCGTAGAAAAGGAGTGCACGCATTTTAGCCAATTCCCCGTGACGCTTTTTGTATTCTTCGAGGGTGATACGGTTTGAACCTAGGTCATCCTCGAGTTCATCTCTACTTTGACTTGCGTTATCATCTCCATCATCGCTACTGAAACCATCGGCGCCATCTCCACGGCCATCCTTACCCAACAATCTCCTCTTTTCTCGCTTCCTCAATTCCTTTTCGTCTTCCATACCAGCCACTTCCAAGGCTTTCGCCAACTCTTCTTCAAAGTCCGTCTTGGCTTCGAACTTGCTTATCAAGACATCTTTAGTGAGGCGAGTCTCGGCCCCGGCACCTTTATTAGGACGAAAATCCAACGTTTCCGCATCACGTTGCTCGTGTATCGATTGTGACCATTGTGACACATCTTTCGACGTGGCTTCGTAATGAACTTTTCGCGAGGCCCGCTCGGAGACCACTCTTGACACGGGAACTTTCGTAGTCTCCAACTTTTTAGTCTCTCCTGCATCTCCAGAGGCAGAGTCGGTTCCGGTGGTAAGAACTCTCATCGTTCTTTGGACTGTGGCAAACCCCTGAGTGTCGGAGATCCCATCCATGAGTGAATCTAACGTGAGTTTGTTGGTCTTTCCTACATCTCCTCCAACTACGTTATTATTCCCCATGGAAATTGTCGCGGCTTGGAATTCCGATTCCTTCAAATGAAGTGCTGCCGCTGGGACGTGATCCAAAGAAATCTTGGCATTGCTACTTTCTCCTTTCTTTTTGTCACTTTTGTTGTCACTGGCGATTCCGGGAACTTGTTTATCGAGATTGTTTAATAAATCAAGCATGTATTGACCTCCGTCATCGTCTTCTCCGTCAGAGTCAGAGCCAGCCCAATCTTCGCTCTCTTCATCGTCTCCTCCGGAAGAAGCACTTTGTTCATCATCTTCAGAATCGTCCTCGTCACCACTACTACTGTCATCGCTTTGATCTTCTTCAACGCTGATCTCTTCGTCTTGACCAATCAACTTAACCACACTTCGATTTTTGCTCTTTTTCTTCTTTTTGTCCTTGTCAGGCTTTTTTTTATCCCGTGATTTCGTTGAAGATTTGAAGAATGACCCGTATTTGAGCTCATCTTCCGAATTGAACGCTTCATCTTCATCAATTTCTTCGTCATCGCTTTCATTAACGTGGTTGTATTCGTCAATGATACGGGGTTCTGGCATTTTGTTGGCTTCGCCGTTGCCGGATTTAGATGACTTCCGTGCCATGATGCAGTTACGGCCTAAGGAAGATGGTACTTGGTTCTGATTCCAATTGACTCAAGCAAAATCTAAAACGGGTGAAAGAAGATGATTGTAAACTGCAATATTATTTAGGTACTATGTGAATAAGTAAAAGTCTTAATATTGCGTTGACCGTCGGAGATGGGATCAATATTTTTGGAATTTTCTCAAATTGCACATCATGTGGTGTCGTGTAAACAATAGTACCTTAATACCACATTATGAACGCGATGCATCTGACCGCCTAGAATACAAGGTGTGC
>JALLPE010000044.1:0-24242 GCA_036940025.1 Conticribra weissflogii
TTAATTCAAACATGTCATATTGACCTTCGTTTGCTCCATCAATTGGCAAAAATACGGTCCTATATTGCTGTTTATGATTGAGTCAAATCAATTTAACAAAATTGTTTACAAATATCATTTTTGTACCAGTGTTACACTGGCTTTTGTTTCCATGAGTATTGCTTTGACAAGAGTGATGTGGCCTGGTTTAAGTGAATGATCTTGCTTTCATTTTAACATAATGATAATGAATTTCCAATTGAATGCATTAATTGGTATTTGGATTCCTACTTGGTACTCCAGTTAATGAAAAAGAAATGTTTTGTTTTTAACACTGGATCTTTAACAGTAGAAAGGGACCTAGACCAAGGACATACTTAGCCAAAAATAAATGTCCAAAAATTCTGCCCAAATTGTAGAAAAGTCACAAAATTTTGCAATATGCAAATTTGATTTTTGTGGTGGAAGGGGAAATCATTGCACTTAAGAGCACACAATTATAAAAATTATACTGAGTTCATCTCACAAAATATTAGCCACCATGTTGAGGATGAACCATCAAAATGGATTCAGTGACATTGGTTCAGCCAAGATCTGCTTTTTTCTACCCATCAGAACACCTCCAAGTAAAATATACACATGAATGGAACACCAAGTGCACAATCATCAGAAATGAAAGGAAATGAATTATTCTTCTTAGTCAATACTTAAAGCATTAATCGTATTATCCACATTTTGTTGAATAACTCCTGTATTGACATGTCATCAGAAATATTACAACCTTTGGAAAAAGACAAAGAATGACCTGTTGTCCCTGCCCATCAAGTAGCTCTAGATCAATGAAACTCCCAGTAGAATGTCATCAAAAATTAAAGCATTTAGGGAGAGAAGTTGTTGAATTCCATCATCAAAGTATAGAAGAGCACAACAACAATGAACCAGCATCATGAAAGTCATAGCCCCTCCCAAATACATGTCCTTATTGGCAAATGAACTGTTCTTTCAATGTGTCCCTGCTGCACCAATGTCTCAATTTCAAACACTAAAGGAAAACGAAAAAATCTTGTGGGAAGAAATGAGAAATGAAGAAAAGTCTGAGTTGACCTCATCAAAGGACATTTCCTGATTCATTCATTGCTGATGTTTTCATTGCTACAATAACATAAATCTCTTGGAAAGACCATAGAATTTTTTGTTTGGTTTGCCATTGACTCCTTATGACATGCTTAGACAGCATTTAATCTGCAATGGTGGTGGTCATCAAAAACAGTCTCATCTTGTCATGGTACTCCCTGCTATATCAATGATACATGTAAAATATCTTCCTCCTCAAATCACTATGGATACATGGTATTTGTGGACAGGATTCTGCCTCTCAAAAAAGTCTAATTTCACAAGGTATCCCAAATTTATGATACATTCAACAAGCACTGTAAGGACAAATACATTCCTTTCTATACAAATTGCATTAATAATGCATGGGCTTGTGTCTCAACTAGTATTCCCCATATTTCATGTTTGTAACTTCTTGAAGCAACATCCAAGGGTATAAAATTTCATTTCCCTGCAGCTATCAACCAAGGCAAGCAATTGATTTTATAGACCAAGATTTAAGAAGGGAAGGGTAGACAAACTGACAAGAACAAGAAACAAACATTCCCAACCAAGTTTGAGTCATATATGAAGACTTCTACTCTCAAGATGTTCATGATTGAACAATCTGCAATACTTGCAAAGTTTTATATTGGATGGTGAGTTTTGAACAGCTGCTGGGGTTTTTGTGTTTCATTAAAGTGAATTTATGAATATCACTCATTATTGGTAATTGTATGGCCATGGTCAGGAGGTTGACAACTACTTCAAAGATAAAACAATGATCATGCAAAACAAGTAAATATCTATCAGTGACAAGGAGTTGTTGATTCATTCCCAGGATGATGATTGCTATGGAAAAAATATGAGAACTCATAAACTGTGAGAACAGTGGAGGATCATACAACAAGTTCTCATCAATCAAAAAGGGAAGATTGTTCTGTTGAACTAATGTCATCTTGCAATATTTCAATGCATAGGGTTCATTATGTGAATAACTACTGTCTTGGTTTTATTTGATTGGATAATATATGTGGCTCATATGGCAAGCCGCCTATCTGTCATGTGGCTGTAGCAAATGCTGTGACCACTTGTGCATATTGATGAAAGGCAAATGCAGAATTCAGGACAATAACCCTTCTTTGGAAGAATTTGGCAATGAATACAAAGCTCAATAATACAATTACAATTATTCTGCAAGTGGCAAAGACTAAAAATGATGGAAAGGTTATTGTATGTGAGTTGAAAAGTGGTCAATCAGACTAGAAAATTGATCATTTCAAGCAAAATGCAAAACAATCACTGCTTGTTGATGTATAGTTGCTCTGTTGAGTGTATGGAACAATGTCAATGAAATACTGTACTCCTGCTGCTCCAATGAATGAGAGATATTTTGGGGTTCAAAATGATGAATGAAGAATTTCAAGCCACATATTTTACTGGAAAAATATTTTTGTTCTTGTGCATTGATTTTATTTATATTGTGCTAAAAGTTTAACTATGGCATTTTGAATTGTAATGTTTGTGCTAAATATGTGGCTGATGAAGATGTGGCCCTTAATAAGTGCATTTTTGCAAAATTTTTAGCTCTCAGAAAATGATTTTTTGTGGTGTGATTGAATTACATTTTTTCACATTAGTTTTTTGCACTGCTAAACATATAAAATCTGAATATCATTTCCAGCTATTACAAATCAATAGTTATGATTCATTTCATCATAGTACAAAATTGGGGATAATGTCTGCCCTATCTTAGATCCTTTCAATACATAAATGCATACATTACATGGTATTGTTCCTCAGTTGCTGCTTGCATCTATTTTGCACAATCTCTGATCAAGTTGTAGATGTCAGGTCTTGTCAGCCTCATTATACATGTCATACTGCCAACTCTATACCAATAATTTCTTGACATTGCTTTCTCAACTTCGACTCAATGTGCATTCTCCTTTTTTAGAATACTCCTGAATTATGCAAATTTCATTATCTTCCCAGCTTGAAACATATCCTTGAACTCTGTTACTCTATTTATTTCTTTAATATGTATCCCTAATACTCATTCAAGAGTCCAAAATAATCAATATCAACTAGTTACCTACTTTTCTTGTTTTGTTTACAATATTTTCAGGTACAATTGACATGCCTTCAACTGAACTTGTGATAATTAATGTTTCCTCATTCATCCATCTTGAGCATATCTACATGGGTAAACTGTACTATGCATGTGTCCTTTTTCATTCATTTTTGTTGCACAAAATCTGCAAAACTGCATAATAATACTGATATTGGAGTGTAATTCTTTTCAATTCCCTCTAGTACATGCATATGAGTTTCTATTCTTTCAAATCACTGTTTCAAAAATGTCCATTTTATATCCACAATGCGAGTAGGTTGAGAAGCCCCCAGTATTAGGTCTAAGAATATTTGGATGGAAATTTAGACTGAAGTTCAAAGCTGACACTTTCATTCTTATCACAGACTTTGCTTTCAATTTATTTGTAACATATGCTTTGATTAGTGTTCAATAATATACATTTGGAATCCTTGGTGTAAGTAGCTGTTCCAGTTTATTGATGTATTCTTGTTGCCATTTTTGACAATATCTGATTTATTTCATGTGGCAAAGCTTCTGAACTCTGAAATATAAAATTCAATAACAGTTCCCAATGGATTACTGCTTTGTCTCTGTAGTCCTGATTCTTGACTTGATCTACCATTATTCTTCAGAGCACCAATCCCATAAGCCCTTCTAATTTATTCAATCTGACATGCTGCATCAGGTTTCTACCCGTTATATAAAAGAATTGAACACCCACGTGAAATAATTCCAAACTGAATTTTCTTAATATTGTTATATGTATCACTCTACTCATTTGCACCAATTCTTTAAGTCTTATTTACTTACTGAGCAAGCATCTCTACCTCTGTGAAATTTGGAGCAACAAAGTATAGGTAAATATTTGCACTCAACTGCCTTATAGATGAATCTATTCAATAATTTGTGACATTATGTATCCAAATTTGACAAGTTATTAACAATGTATTTTCCAATCATTCTACCATCCCAGTTTCAGCTGTACAATGATGTTTGAAATCAATATTTAGAAATAATGTGATCAATGTGATAATTAGGGTTGTGTTTATTTTGGAAAACAAGAACAGAAGGTGATAAGATTGTAAATTATATCCAAAACAAAATGATAAAATTAATTTTAAACCAATGAATCTTTCACTGGGTTTCATTATGATTTAGAGAAACTAATGATAGCTTGACCACTCTGATCACTATCAATGTCATTCAAGTTATGCAGAATAAACTTTTTTCATAGCTTGTTTTGGGACTTCAAACCTATGTTTCCGAAAATTCATCTCCTTCCCCAAGGGTAGATTTTCCTTCATAACAGAGACAAATTTTGTCTACAATGATGTCTATTCAACGCCTTTGATAAAATTTACACTAGTTTTTGAATTATATAGTGGGATCACAAAGACTCATGGTTACATTTACTTGGATTTGTATTTCTTTCCAACAGATTGATGTTTTGAGCACATCAAGAAACTGTCCTTGAGCACTACAAATTCGTTACCACAATAATCACAATTCTCAATTCACTATTTTAAAATTTCAAGCAGCTTGAGGAAAACGACTTGAAGTTTGTATTTTCTGCTTAGAAAATTTCTGCTTGTCATACAAATTCTCACAGCTCTTGTGTATGTAATATGAGAACTATTTCATGCATGATTACCAAATGGTGATATTTTTTATTTAAGTTATGTAACATCAACACTATTCCTGAAGCTGGGGTAGTTGTATAAATTTTATCAATTTTTGACAAAATAGTGTTCTTCCTTATGCTGGATGGAATTGCTGTGGGCATATTATAGATATTTTATGATTTTCATTGGTGCTGCAATTTATAGGACCCAAAATTGCAACAAGTGAAAGTGGTGACTCTCTGCTGCAAACTGCAAAGATAGTTTGTCAGTATGTTATGACAGAGGGCTGTGTTCAAAACTCCAGAGCTTGTCAGTTCAAGTGCATTAATATTTTATGTTGTACTAAATCCACATGAGAATTTTATTATGTATGTCTCAACCTTGTTCATATTTGTGTGCACTAGCTGTCCTAAATGTTTTATGATTAACAATTTTGTTTATTTGGCTCAAAAGGCTCAAGATCAAGATGACCGCAACAACTTTGACCAAATCCATGAAGATATCAATCTTTCATCTTGGTGAGCTCCTCCTCAAGACAATATTTACCACAGACAGTTTAACATTCACCCTTGCACTCATACTTAAACTCATCCTTGTCCTCACACTCATCTCTCTCACTACTCTGTAACAGCAATAAAAACAAAGAGCAGGCCTAAACAAAAATTTGTGTATTTGTTTAATGCAACTAAGGTGCCAAGGAGCATCACTTCACTTCTCTGTTTGGAATTTTCTGTCACAGTCACATGAAAAATAGTTATTGACAAACACAAATGCAGTCAGAGAAAGATAGATAATTTTACATATTGTGTTGAATCATCTTGTGTTGATTTCTTTATAGAATTGAAGTTCATCTTCATTTGGAGAAAAGGAAATGGACACTTCGTTTAATTTGAAAATATACATCACAAAACTATGCACCCACAGATGAGAAATCATTTTACGAACCCATCCCATGCAAAAAACTCAATATTAGCTAAAACTGTCTGAGAACTGTGTATTGTTATGTTCATGACGCATGATATGAGGACACCTCAATCAAAAAGCATTTGAATTGATTAGCCTGACAAGCTTCTTCTATCTTAATAGCCTCATGCAGGAGTTGATTTGATGATATGCAGGTTTCAATCAAATCATCTCAAAAGTTTTTTGAGCATCTTTATTTATATATTCAAACAATTTAATAAAAATCAATAGCTGATGTCACAATCCAAGAACATGAAATGTTACTGTTGGTATTCATCATTGCTGGATGAAGAACAGCAATGTACTCATATCAACTTAGGATAAGACCACCTACAACTCTTACTATTTTGTTGAAAATTTTATACTCAGTTGGCACAGAGAGATGGTTTTCTCTGGCAAAAATATCAATATCTGTTTTCATTGGATCTTGGAAACTTTTGTCAGAAATCAGAAAGGGTTGTAGTGAAGGTTTTTCAGACCTTCATCAAGGGAGGAGAGAAATTTAATGTGTTTATGACATGGTCATATATTAAACTTTCTGGTTTTCATACCAATATGTATATGCAGAATGCAAAAGATGTGTTTGTTTTGATCTCATGGTACTTTGCATCAAATTCTAGGTGGATAGATACATGAATGTAGGATACATATTCTCTTGAAGAGCCATATATACAATTTATTGAGACCATCTTTTCTGTAACAGTAAAAGTGGTGCAATTGCATTTATTTGCCTGTGCAGGATTGCCAAGAATCTCTTTCATCGCAAGAAAGTTGAATTTAATATATTGAATCCTGCAAACAAGATAACAACTCAAAATGATAGTTTTCTGATAAAATGAGATGACTAATCCAAACTCATCAATCAGAACCCCAACCTTAGTATTAGACACAAGCCTTCCTCACTGATTTGTAGTGAAAAGATAAAACATTGAAACCTTTCACCATAGCATAGATTCAATTACAGACTTTAAGAATATATCTTTCTGGTCTTGAGGAATTTTCAGTTGAAGGTGATTGCTTGGTTGCAGATACCACATAGAAATAAGTTGACAAGTTGACAGGAAAAAAATATCTATTTTCATTCTATTCTTTCAAAATAAATTTGAACATTATATTACAGCTTTAATTTCTCCCAGCTTTGGTCCTGGACTTAGATTGCATGTATGCAAACAACCAGGGATATGTTCCATCAGAAGAGGAAAATCGTTCAAGTTTGAATAAATTTGTGCATCAATGGACTTGAACCTTGCTAAAGCCCAGACATCAGGGACATCTATCAAACATTTGTTCAATTTGACAAAAATATCTCATTGATAGAAATCTTTGTATCATCATTTGTTGTTTCCCTATCCTGATCAAGATAGAGCTAATCATAATCAAAAATAAAAAAATCATTGATATGAATAGTATCCCAAAAAATATCATCAAGTATATTGACAAAGAAGGAAATGGCACCCAACTTCACCTGTCAATCTAACCCACTCAATTTTGTCATTGGAAATAGTAAAAAAGCAAATGTTTCACTCTAAAGTGATATGTTGTTCACGTTTATCAATAAATATCATGACACTTCAAAAATGTTTGGGGGAATGAGCAAAGTTGAGTATATTGAATAAAAGTCCTTGACCCAGAAAATGACATCTTGTGTGAGGGGATATCTTCATGTGAAATAGCTGCAAATTCATGAAAAAAATGTTGGTATTTTCAACTCAGCATTGCAAATTAGCTTAATTTGATCGAAATTGACTCTTTAATTCTTTTGAGAGTTTTTTGATGTATTGAATCCATGTTATTGATAATTGTTTTATCATTAGATGATTACATATAAAGAGGCTTGTATGCTGGTACATAACAGTAACCAGTAGCCAACCATCTTATTTACTTTATAAACCTTTTTTGATACATGATCATTATCTCCTGACAATTTCAATTTTTGTGGACACCTGACAATCTGTTCAAGTACTCTAACTTAATCAGCACATCATGACTAAAATTTGACAAAAGATAGATGGGGGATTTTTCAAACTAACACATAGTTTCAGCTGAGCAGCTCTATTGCTTTGCTAACATAGTATGTGATATGAAGATGGTTAGTTGAAAAAGCCTGTCCACTGTTGGCTCATGAGGGAAATATGTCTTCCTTCATTCTTGTTTGTCACAATAACTGGTGCAAGATAATTTCTGTGAATTTAATTCTTGAAAGAATTGCTTTTGCTCTTTTTGTTCTGATCCACAATTCATGCAAGAAATGTTGTAAAAGAATGAAATAATTTGATTGATATATGATGGATTTGAGTAAGGTATCAAAGCTTACTTTAATTGAGACACAAAAGCACCAACCTACAAATGGGATCCAAATATCAAAGTCAGCATTGCACTTGAGTTCAATGTTATGTAGGTAATGGATTCAGGCCTGATGATTATGTAAATGCTTCTAAAACTTGATGCAATTAATATGTTGCAAACAGCAAATTGTAAAGACATTTCTCTTACAATATGGGCTTCCTCTTGGATATTCAATATATATTTTTCACAGAGTTTCTCTTCTTCTGCCTGATTCAGATCCCATAGTGATACCAGTTCAATTGCTCATCCACAATCAATGTTTCTGTAATAAGTAAGAAAATCAATCATTGTCAGCTAGACTCATGTAGAAATAATTACAAAAAACTCTTCTTGTTGTCATAAAATTAAAAGTTGAAACAAGACCATGAATGAGTGATATGATTATATCTAAAAAGGATTGAAATATTATAAAATGGTCATTCAATAATATATGAAATTGAAATTTTGAATTACTTGTAAATGCAAGGGATGTGGATGAAATTTACAACTTTAGATGAAGCCTTCATCAAAAATTGAATCCTTGCCAAAACCATTTTGATCAAGAGGAGATGAAAACGACAACCAAAAATACAATACACATACCTATGCATGGTATTTTGGAGCAGCATATTATGAAATAACAAAGACAATACACTCCTTAAGTTGGATGCCAAAATTACAGGTTGCCACTAAATACTAAACTGAATAGAAAGATAACACTGGGACAGCAGCACATCTCCCGTATCCATGCCAAGGAATTTTTGACAACAGCATTAATCCAAAATTACAATAACTGTAACAATTAACCCCAATTTCCATATTGAATTTTTGGGAAAATTATTCTCAACATTAACACTATTTCATTGAAATAATTAAGAAATATAAAGGGGTGTTGGTACAATAAAAACAATGTTAGACTTTGAAGCTATGATCACATGACTACACAAAAAATAACAACAGCAGTTTGAGCCTACAGTCCCATTTCAGGTAGCAACTCTGAAATTGCATCTTTTCTATAAAATGAAAATTTGACACATGCCAATAAATTACTTCATTAAGGGTTTAGAGATAAATGTGGCAAGATGGACAGCAACACAAGGATAAACACCCAATCCCTTTGAATCAGATAAGACATGATTTCAGAAAAGAAAGTATTCAAGTGGCCCCATCCATTTTTCACGACCCAATCAGCAATTTTGCATCAATTTGATTCACAGGAACAGTTAACTCATTCTTCCACTTAGTAGCTATGAATGCCAATAAATGAGGAGAAAGATCAAAGATCATTTAACAAATGTCAAATCAGATGGTATTGGAATGGTTGGTGGATTAAAGGGGTGCAGGGGTTGACAACAAAAAAATTGGACACTCCATCTGTTAAAAGTTGAGATTATGTGATGCCACAAAAGTCAATCAAGGAGACATTGATAAAGTAGCTTGAACATCAACTCAATGTAAGATGAGGAATTCAACAACACTGATTGCAATATCAGTTAAGATGAGCAGATCAATTCATGAGCTTCTTTGGTAAAGAGGTAAAAATTGGCAAGTGCCACTTGAATTCAGCCAAACTCTGCCTGAAATCAGAGGCCATTGACATTAATCTCTGCATCAACAAAAACTAACAGTCAACCATGGTCATGATTATAAACAAGGACACTAAGTATCACAGATTGTCATAGATGACTTTATATTGGTTTTGACAAGATTTCATGATTCCCTCTTTTTTCAATATTGTCAGGAGTTGAAGCAAATGAATATGATTCTTTTTGCTTCAGAGGTTTTGTATTTATGTTTCAATGCATTCAACAAGAATTTGACAAAAAGAAATTTTAAATATAAACTAAGAAGCATGAAAACAAAAATTGCAATGCAAAAAAATAATTGCTTTATTCATACACCTATATTTATGTTGGAATCATGATGCTGGTTGATCTTGGCTTTGTCTTGGCTATGTGTTGGCTATGTGTTGGCTTTGTCTTGGCTTTGTCATGGCTTTTACAAGTTTGGGATTTTCTTTCATCAAGACATCATCCTTTTTCAGAGAAAAAGTTTCAGGATATGGATATCTGTTTTTTCTTGATTCAGCAGTGTATGAATTATCCCTGTTTCCAAAAAAACATCTTCTGTGTAGCACTATCTCTTTTGTTTCAAATGTTGCTGCACGATAATTGATTCCAATGAAGGATCTTTTTCCATGTTTGTAGGAGACAGGCAGTGGATCCTTGAATCGTTTGTCAGAATGTGTTTCTTCATCTTCCCTACTTAGATTCAAGAAAAAGTTGGGGATTGGCTTTCCAAAATAGAAATAACACTTAAGGAACAAAATCTTTGAATGCTCTCATGAAAGAATGTAAATTTAATTATCTTGTGAAAAATTCTGACTAAAAATCTTCTGTTGGTTTCCCCATGTAGTGGATTTTATCTAATGCACAAATGCATCAATCATTTTTTGTTGCAATGAGAGGAATCCATGGAAAATTAGGTCATTACATTAAAGTCTATGATGATTAAATCATTGATGTAACAACAGAACCACCAAAACATAAGGGAATCATTGAATACTCTTGTATGGTGCAAGACCTTTTACCCAAACAGTCTTTGCATGAAGGGTAAAAAATCTTTTATCAAGAAAATTAGAAATAAAACAAAATAAAATAAACTAATATAGAATAAAATGCTATAAGATTATCAATGAAATTTACAAACCACACTGCTCTTGAAAAATCTATCATCCATTTGCAAAGTTATTTTGAATTACAATTACACATCTCTATTGTCTAAATTATGGTATGAGTCAATACAACACAAAGACCAACTTAGTTGGATATGTCTTGGACATGTCATGGACATATCCTGGATATGGAAAAATGTCCTCAAATCATACCAACAATGTGTCCCATCTGAACATTTGAATACCATATTGATGGAGCCTTTGCACATGTAGCCCCCCTGTAAATCAACCATCATCCAAAAAATCTTGAATTTTTCAATTTTTAGAGCATCTTTTGATAGTTCAGACCTCCACCAACCAGACGCACAAATCATAAAAACTATACATCATGACCAAAAGTGTTTTTATTCATCTAAAGTTCATGATTTTGGAGGATTTTGAGGACAATCCCAGAAATGTCCAATGTTCTGTCATGTGTCCTCAACTTTCAAAGGGCAGGACACATGACAGTCCCAACTATGAAGACCAATATAGAAATGAACTAACACATCTCCTTCACATCTGCCTCAAATGTAGTCAATGCAATAAAATGTGTATCCTATCCCTAATCAATTTTCAATCAATCAAACATGGACCATGGACTCTAAACTAAGTCTGAATGTTTCAACATATCAATTTCAACAAAGCATAATGTTACTGAAATATTTGTCATTTTCAGTGACTGAGAAATGCATCAAATGGATGAAATAATCTATTTTCTGACAACACTTAAATAGGAACAAATATATAGGAACTTGGGGAAAGGTTGAGATGAATATTAATTATGATTAGAGACAGTGGGTACCATGGAGAATCATGCAAAATTGTTGGTGTTGACAATGGTCGTGGCAATGAGTCCAAAGAATTCATGTCAAGTGTAAGAAACAGGTAAGAGTCTTTTCATTCTTGTCTACAGTTGGTCATGTATCAAGTATTTGCTATGGCACTAGCAGTTCAAACTAAGAGGAATACCATCAAACAAGTGTTCATGCATTGTGTGGAGTTGTTCCATACCACATGACTCATGGACATTATCTGGTTTAAATTTAGATTACTACAAACTGAATGAATTGAAGTGTCATTTTTTCTGCATTTTCGTATTAAACCCTTTTTTGATGGAAACATATTATCAACTAAAAACAACTATTGCAGATTATAATGGAACTAATTCTCTATGAGACACTCACTCAATGTCAATGTAGGTTCCTAATTTTTTCCATCATATACACATAAATACACCAGCACAAAACATACCTCAAACAAGTTATGATATATTAATCCTAGTAATACCTATCTTTTATTCAAACCATATGTGTTGCAACCAATCCATCAGGAAGACAATAGAATGTCAATGTTTTTTCAGTGATTTAATTTATTGTTATTTGGACATTCACAATTGAGGAACTATCATTATGATTATCTGCAATACTTTACCATTGGTAATGATAACTGTGATAGTTAACTTTTGCCAATAATAACTCTTTTGCCAATAATAACTGTCAATATTGTTATGTTTGTATAAACCAATAAAATTAATAATGGTGATATTGGAACCTTCATTTTTGGTGATAGTTACTAACACAGTGAATATCTGTCATAGTTAACTATCACAAATATTACCTGTGATAGTTTCCTATCAAAATTATTTTTGGTCGAGGACTAGGCATGTGTAACCTCTTATAGCTCAAAAAAATGTTGCCAAATCACAATCTTGCAGGTAAAAATTAGCAATATGTTTTCCCTTCTTTTTCCTCCCCATTCAATTTTTTTCTTCGTCTCTTCTCTATGAATTTTCATTGCAGTTTTGTTCCTCCATAGTTGCCAAAAAACACGTTAGACAAATACCGATACTCTTGCGAAAGAATTGTACCTCCCTACCCTTGCGTTACACAATATTAGGATCGCTCCAATTACGAACTATTAAATTTGAATTATCATATTATGCATGACACAACCCTATGAGCTATAACAACAGTTACGAGTCTGTTTCATATTTAATTAGATTCATAGAGCGTTCCATCTTTCTTCCTTCTTGTAACAAGATCTCTGATGATGATAGTTCTAGAGGCGGGAGATGGATTCATCATCACAGTTCTTAGGTTTGTCGTCTGCAAACTCAAAATGCAATGGGGGTGTACGATAAATGTGCTGAGATATTCATCGTCGTCATCCTCGCCGAGACGGACATTTCCACTGCGTTGAAATCCACCGTCACGACGACATCATCGCCACTAACCGCTTCGCTCTAAAATCGCTTAATCTCAGGGGATTCGAAATGGGCGATCACGAGGACGCCGCAGCATCCCTTCCAACCATCACCGAAGAAGATGGATCCTTATCCGGCTCCATTCGTTCTTTATCGTCGCAAAATGGGTCCTTGCCACCCAAGGACTCAGCTAAAGTCGTCGAAGACTCCTTGGTCTCCAACAAAATGGACAAGAAGAAAAAGAAAAAGAAGTACCGAGAGTCAAACGGTGTGCTCTTTGCACAAGAAGATCACGATGCAGCGCAACAAATTTTGGTCGATTTATGCAACGAAATGAAGGAGCTGAAAAGATCGATGCAACGAGATGCAGAAAAGACGAACGCCGCCATAATAGGAAATATTGAATCCAACAGAAAGGTAGTAGAAACTCTCACTGAACAATTATCGTTGTTGCAGGAAAATATGAAACAGCTGGATGTAACGATTGAGTCCAAGGCTACGCCCGAACAGATAGAAGAACTGGCACGTATTCGAGCGGTACAAGAAATGCTACGGGTATCTGCCGAGGATAAAGATAAAACCGTCGAAATTTACGAATCGCACGCAAAACGGGGGTACGAGGAGATAGAAAGGCTGAAAAATGATTTGACTGCCGAGAGGAAGGAAGTCGCAGCTCTTCGACAGGAAATTGCGATTTTACGTGCACAAAAGATCGAGATGATAAAAAATGCGGCAGCACAGGGGGGGACGACTGGGCCGATTCACAGCCGAAAGACTTTGGGGGGCACTGCTGCGACGGATGGGGCGAGCGCCATGTCTGATTTTGATGATGAAATGACTCTCAATACAAAAGAATCTTACGATACTGTCAATTATGAGATGAAGAGTTTGAAAAAGAGAATCATTCACATGAAGAAAAAGTTGGCTGTGGCCCAAATGGAAGCAAAGGAGTCAGGAGATTTGCGTGCCGAAGTCGAATCGTTGCGAGTGAAATGTGATTCAGAAAGAAAGAATTTAGTGGCCAAAGATCAAAAAATTAAACAACTGGAGTCACAGCTCCAAGCGTTGAGAAATCAAAAAGGCACGAATCCGAGCAATCTCACAGCTGCGCAACAATCTCAGCAAAAACACCAGAAAAAGGCGAGCAAATGGTGGCAAAATCTGTAGCGTTTCAGATTTTCTTTTTGCACATCAGTCTTTAGTTACAATAGAGTTTTACTTCCTATGTGTTGTCAATGTGGCCAGTGTAAACATTTTTAGTAGACAATTTTTAATGTCATATTGATTACTCTATTTTTCCTAATTTTGATTCCATCGTCATGTGTCATGTCGTATGAGACGATTTTCCCATTTTGGCATCATCGATTTCCACTTGTTCGACATATTTTTCAAGTGCCGCCAAACTCTTTTCCAATTCTTTTTCTGACAATCCGTCCCATTTGTCCAATGCTTCAATAATCGATGGTTCCATTTCTTTTGCAGTTTTCATCCCAAGAAGCGGACGATCAGCTTTGCTGTTACCGCCTTCCGCGAAACTGGCTACAACTTTCCTCGTGACATCCCCGAATGAGTACGAATCTAATTTCCCACACGTTGTTCAATTTCATTGAAATAAAAATGGCCAGATAGGGTTAGACGAGGGCGATCAATCAAAAACAGTAATAATGTTCCAATGAGGACATAAATCTCCCCGTACCTTTACCGGTGTATGCTGCGACAGCACTGGAAATAGCTTGCTTTGTGGCATCTCCCAACTGATAGTTTTCATTCCCAAGCAATGACTTCTTCAATCTTCGATCCAACTCCATAGCCAACACCCAGGAAACTCGTCCAGCGACATCGTTGGCGATCGAGAAGTTCAATAATTCTATGAGTAACTTGACTGGCATGAATCCAGCTGCATACATCATTATTTTTGGCCCCGAAATTCAAAATATTAGAAAAAAATTAAAAATGAATCATAACCCGAAAATCTGAAAGATACTAATCACTCACCAACCGGGCTGATACTAGCTTCAAACAAAGCCAAGGCCTTTAACAATAAAAACAAATCATCCAATGTATATTCCCCTGTAATCACGCGCCTGGCGATTTCCTTGGTTAAATCACCAAATTTGTAATTATCTTTATTGGTGTAATTGTTGACTTCGTTTTTGATTTGCGCATCAACCCATCGACTCAAGTCTCCAAATTCATAGTCGTCTTTTCCTGTGAGGTCAATAATTTTGTCTTTGATGGATTCGTCTATTTTGCGGGAGAGATCTCCGAATTCGTATGGTTTTCCGGTCAGCTGTTTGTTCATCGATCATCGATGGAATTCGTAAAAATATTGCAAATCAACAAACTTGCATCATTAAGAATAGTGAGATCAAAAGAATGAAAATCGATCATTTACTGTCCAATGTCCTACGCTGTCTACATAATCGATGCTTCTTCGCAAGTTCTACCCTCGCTCTCAGTGGCAAATAACAAACAAAGCTTGAGAATGAAACATACCTTGCTCACGCGTTTGCCGATCAGTGATTTGGTCACCGCTTTAGTAATGTCACCAAACTGATAACCCCGTTTTCCATCCTGGCTTTTATTCTCATAGAGGACAGTCGGCCTGGAATTGAGGCCGCGGCCGAAACAGCCTCCTACCTCTGGAAACTGGTTTTGTGACGCCGCCGAGGTCGCAATGTGACGATTTTCCAAACTAATGTGACCGACTGGTTGGAATCCAGTGGCTGAATAGTCAGTGCTGAAAGAAATGAACGGCAGAAGAAGTGGCAATAGTCGGTGCAAATACCGCGGCACTAGGAATAGCAACATCATTTTGGTTCTACTAGGTAGATGGTTGGAGACGAAAAATCATGAAGACTACAGCGAATCCTGAGAACAAAGAAATCGGTGAGGATGAAAAAAGAGTGACGGTGGCATGAAGTGGCGTTCACTACGGTAGTACTTGGAGACAAGGTAGGAAAGGGAATGAAAGTCTATTATCACGACGGAGTGAAATAATTTCGACGAAGAGAGGAAGTGTGAAAGCGTCATCATTGTAATCTTTAACTTGATGGGAACCCATCATTGACACCACTGAATATTGCAATCCTTAATAGTAGTTCTCTATCGCTGATACACTATGCCATTATGTGCACTGATTGGCAGGGAGAGATCCATGCTGTAGATTGGGAGAGTACGACCCGTCGTAGATTTAAACAAAATCATGTAACTCGTAAAATATTTTTCAGATTTCTCAGAAGTACAGTACTCAAGCCCATTCAAGCCAACACTCCTAATTCTTACTATCAATTTGTCGCGATTAACAACATGATGATTTCCAAAGCCCTCCGCCATGTAACATCCAAAAACACCGCTTCCACTGTCGCCTTTGCCATCCGCCAATTTTCCTCCACGCTTCACACTTCCTCATCCTTCGATAAAGTCGGCATCATCGGCCTCGGTCTCATGGGCCATGGCATCGCCCAAACCGCCGCCACCGCCGCCGCACAAAGCAACCTTCACTCCTCCATCATCGCCTACGAATCCGAAGAATCCTTCCTCTCCAAGGGAAAAGATCGCATCCAATCGTCCATCGATAAACTCGTCGCCAAGGGAAAATTATCCAACGAAGATGCCGAGGCCATCATCGGAAAAATAGAGTTCACCACCGATCGCGGAGCATTGGCCGACGCGGATTTCATTGTGGAGGCCATCATCGAAAACATTGATCTAAAAAAGACGCTGTACTCGGAGTTGGGAAAGGAATGCAAGCCTTCCACGATATTTGCATCGAACACTTCGTCTCTTTCCATAACGGACATGGCGTTGGCCTCCTCTCGTCCTGAGAATTTTGTGGGGGTTCATTTCTTTAATCCCGTGCAGATCATGAAATTGGTCGAGGTGATTCGGACGGATCATACGAATCCAGAGGTGTTTGATAAGACTATGGAGTGGGTGGGTAAGATTGGGAAAGTGGGAGTGACTTGTCGAGACACACCGGGATTTATTGTGAATCGATTGTTGGTCCCCAATTTGATGCAAGCCATTTTGATGTTGGAGAGGGGAGATGCTACTACGAAGGATATCGACATTTCGATGCAACTGGGTGCGGGACATCCGATGGGGCCGCTTCATTTGGCGGACTATGTGGGTTTGGATACCTGTTTGTTTATCATGCAGGGGTGGGTGAAAGATTTTCCCGGGGAAGGCGCATTTGTGGTGCCCAAGATTTTGGAGGAGAAGGTTGCAAAGGGTGAACTAGGGAGGAAAAGTGGAAAGGGCTTTTATATCTGGGATGGGGAGAAGAGAGGTGATCCGGCAGAGTAATTTCCATCGAAAAGATTGAATTTTTGGCTCCACTCATTACACTCTTCTCCAATATGTAATGTGGCTGTCTTTCAATCCAAATGCAAAAATAAAAACTATAAGATATTTCATTTTTAGAGAAAAATTTAACATGAATAAAAGCAAAAAAAATTATAGATTGATTGCTTTGTCTTTAGTTGAAAAGAAAAATAATTGGAACTGTATTGAAGTAAAAAACCTCTAGCATCATATGATGAAGTGCCTCTATTTTCTTTATCCCATGGCTGTGACAAAAATGTATTGTAATCTTGTCAACAAATATTTTTTGAAAGACGTGCAATGGTACAAAACAGATAGTATTTGATTAAAAACGTGCACTGCTGTTCCATCAGAACAAGTGCCAAGACATTGGTCTAGATAGGTAGATTATTCTACAACTCTGATCATGCTTGCTTTAGAAAAAATATCTGAAAATTCGAATCGAGAGGCAATTTTTTCCTGAACTCCTCTTAACAGTCACGGAAATGGTAAGACACGTTTAGCTGTAGTAGTACACACTTTTAGCAAATTCTTGTTGAGTAGTGAATCTTCACCTTCAACGAGGGGTCTTAACATTTTTTCAGTCAGCTTCGGTGAAGCCCGCTGGCTTCCAATATAAATAATTATTCAGTAAAACTTGTTGTGTGTAACTACGATACAGAGTTTCTCGAGAGGAAAAAATATTTTACTGTGTAGTATATTAGCATTAATAAGTACCATACCTAATAATAATACTATGCACAATACCTGCGTTATTTTTTAATGGCGCGCTCCACGATCAAGATCAAGAACACCGCCGACCCGCCATATCAACACAACCAAGTCATCCAAAAGAGCAAAAAACTGACAAAATAAGAATTTTCTGATATTTGAGAGGAAAATTAAGATGTTCCATTTACAAACGTCGACGATATCCCGACAATACTATGGAAGCCAATCCAACAGAAATATCAACTAGTGGTCCTATTAACGATGTTTCAACAATCAACAGACGACGGAACGACTGCTGAATCTACCAACACGGTTTTCCTCCCCGATGGTACACGCATCACAAAAATCGTGAGGACAAGCTGCCTTCCCGATGGTACTTTCGTAATAAAAACAAAAACTGAAACCAAGAGGCCTCCGCTCGATTCTTCGTCATCGGAATGTGAGCCACAAGAAGCAAAGTCTGGCTGTCGTCATATAGTAAAAACAGAAATCAGGCGTATTCGCCCAGATGGCTCATCCTCTACGTCGACGTCGCGAGAATGTTTCGACTCTCCTTCTGATTTGCAAACGGGGTCACTGTTGGAGATGGATGATGATCAAGCAATTCACAATCATATTCCTGGTGCGAACACATCATCTAATCAGCGTGAAATTGGTGATGATCATAATGATGAAACCAATGTGGACATGCACGAAAATCTCGATAATAGAAAGCAACACACAGACGAAACCAAATCACAGGGGGTGGAGTCAATTTCATCTTACTGCTGGAGCTTCGATGATGGCTTCGATGAAGAAAGGGGCGAGCCCAAAAACGTAAATCTTGAAACAATACCTAGTGACGAGGGTCCCCCGCTTCCCTCCGAGTGGGATGCATTCCAACGTAAAGTGGAAGGGGAAAGTGAATCAATATCAGACATTACGAGGATGAGTTTTTCTGACAAATCCATTGTTCTCTGTGACTCTTCGGCAAGCAAGGAAAAATGGAAAAGTGCACTTCGAAAATTCGAGATTGATACGAATAAGTTAAAGCCCGTGGATGAAAGCGAGTTTTCCTCCCGGTGGAGCAAATCTTCGGGATCGAACATGCAAGGAAATTTCGAAGAAAAATCGACGAGCAATCATGGTGACGGCGGTTCCGACAAAATTAAAACTACTCGCTCTTACGATAGTGTCCTTGCATTCGCTAGAAAAATCGAGGCAGGAGAAGGAGAAAACAAAGATATCTATCCAGCCTTCAAGTACTATCCAAGAACGAGGCTTCCTTTTTACCAGGCGTGCAGCGTTCGTATTTTATCAATCATCACATTGATGCTCATTGCTGTGTGTGCATCGTTAGTGGTTGTACTCTCGATCAAGCTGTCTCGCGGAGAACCTGTTGTGGTAATCAGTGAAAGCGATACGCCAACAGTGCCACCCACATCTCTCCGTGACATATCTGGGGTGAGGGAGCTTATCGAAGCGAATGTGCTCAGGCGAAATGCCACCTTTCAGGAATTGAAATATGACGATCCGAGAGTATTGGCAATGAATTGGTTGTTGTATGGTGACCCGCTACAGCTTGATGTTTTCGATGATAATCTGGCACAAAGGTACTCTCTGGCTGTCTTAGCATTCTCATTCGACTCAATGGCATGGATTCATTGTGGAAACTATGACGACCTGGTGGATTCAAATGCAAATTTATGCTCTGGAAAAGATTTCCACGAAGCGAATGATGAGGAAAAGTATACGTGGTTATCAGGCGTGGACGAATGCGAATGGTATGGAGTTACATGTCTAGAAGGCGTTGTTCTCGGATTAGAAATAGGTACGAATATCCTCTCTTTCCGTTTGTATTTTCAAATCTTGCCACAAAATGATCTAATTGCGCTTCTCCGTCTCGACCCTTTCGAAAAACAGACCAGAATAACTTGGTTGGTGAAATCCCACCTGAAATTTCTGGTCTAGAAAACCTCAAAATCCTTTCTCTTCACCAAAATTGCATTTATGGGGTGAGTCTTACATTTCTATTCATGTCTTTGTAATCTGTGTATCATTATAATTCTAAGTCTTCTGATCTGCATTGGTGATACGACTAGACCATACCTCCGGAATTAGGGGCGCTTTCTCATTTAGGTTAGTCAAGAAAGATCTAATTGTATGAACTCATTTGATGTCATTACTTCTCACATATCAGTTTATTAAATAATTAGAACAACTTGATCTATATAAAAATGGACTAAGCGGCGTGATTCCGAATGATCTATTCGAGATTTCTTCATTGATGCAGATCAATGTCGCATACCAGTACTGGAATATACATAATTGCACGCGAAGTGATGGGACCATGGCCGAAATGCAATACGCCAGGGGTGATTCCAGGAATGACTACAACGATGGTTTGAAGGGCGAAATTTTCGGTGATAGTATTGCAAAATTGCCTAATCTCATGCAAATCAGAGTTGACGACAATTCATTTGATGGTGAAATAGGTAAGATGATTTTTTGCAGTCTGAAGTTAAGAACTATCCAACCGTATTTCTGAGTTGACGGTCTTTGATTCATAGCACCGGCGATTGGAAATTTGAGACAGTTGGGTAAGAATTGTTACCTTTTCACTGCAGGATCTTTTCTGGAGATAGCGGACTAATCTAACGCAGTTAAAATGTTGATTTCCGGTTTCTGCAGTAATTTTATCCGGAGGAAACAACTTGTTTTCAGGGACTCTTCCAAACGAACTAACTCAGCTTACGAATTTGGAAGAATTAGTTCTTGGACAGTCTTATATTTCGGGCCCAATCCCGGAAAAAATTGGTGACATGGAATCGTTAGGTAAGGAAGATAAATTTGAATTCAAGATCAATCCAATTCCATTTCCTGATTTGAATACAAACACTAACACTGTAGTGACCTATCAGAGGTTTTATTCTTTTGGGACAACGGAGAAATGAATGGAACCATACCCGACTCGCTGTACAATCTCACGAAACTCAAAACGCTCAACTTGGGTAAAAATCAATTCAATGGAACCATAAGTACCAGTATTGGAAACTTGGAGCATTTGGAAACTCTGATTCTCGGCAGAAATCGCTTCACTGGTATTCTTCCAAGTGAGCTGGGCCTTTGTCATGAGTTATGTGAGTGATTTTATCAGTTTCTAACTCCTTTCTCACATTCGAAAGAAACCAGATAATCTCACCTTTCCCCCTGCTTTATGCGTATAATAATATCAACCAGCAATACTTCGGATTGAGAATACAGATATTGATGGAACCGTACCACCTGAGGTATGCCAATTAACTCACGAACATTTGGGTTCGGACAACGAATTCGTGGAGTATTTCACGGCGGATTGCCGATCTGATAATGAATCTGAGTTACCATTCATCAAATGCGATTGTTGTTACACTTGCTGCGATCACGAGAGCAAGGTCTGCATTAACAGAACTTGAATGGACCAGCACTAAAATAACCGTGTCCGCCATTACGTAATCTGTTCCGTTTACATGTCTTTTTGAATAATATTTCTTATTTTCTTCGTCCGACCTCCGCCCTGTCGAGTAGTAGTCGAGGTCTTTTTCTCGCTATCTTTGATTCGTATCAGAAATAAATTTTAGGTTTTAAGATAGAGAAGTCACCATCTTCACCGTCCACCCAGCGTCGCAAAATATCAAAATTTTAGACCCTATATTATCATCTCCCATCTCATGCTCGTACTTTATCCCCTCTCGAGATTGTTCCGTGACAGGATTGTCGAGCAAAACATATGTGGCACAAAATGAATCCTTTCTCTGCCACATCATCCCGTCGCCGCCGACATTTTGGAAGCGTCGCGAGAGAATTTCCACGGCACATAGTTGCCACTCTCTTCATAATGATTGGTTGGGGTTTGTGCACTTTCCGTCGGAACCAGCAATTAAGGGTTTCCTACAACCCAAAAGCTGCAAAAGGAAAGGAATCATGGAATGATCAAGGTGATGAATTATCTAATGCCAACAACTTGGAACATGATTTTCACGAGAGATTATGTCGAAAAATTCACGGGAATGTCGCCTTCTTTGCGCCATCGTAATGGAACAGACTCAAATGAAGGTGTTGAAAGCAATGTAGTTTTTGAAAACGAACATTTCAATGCACGAATTCACGAACAATTTCGACTACGTGAACCTAGATTGAGGGGGACTGAAGTTGATCAAATTCCACACGGTCCCTCGACTGGCAGCAGCAATGTGACAAAACTCGCAGAACATCTCAGGACATCAGAGGACTTAGAACCAAGTCAATTGAAAATTAATATCAACCAACAAAAGAATTCTTTAGATCTATTAGGCCAGAATGAAGACGGTGCTGAAAAACACCTCATCCCAGTCAATCAAACATTCATTGAACATTTAAAATCTCTGCAACCCTTTCCAAAAAAAGTGCACATTTTCTTTCCGGATAAGAATTACTGGAACGCCAAACCCGTTCTTCCCTTTGTGCAGCACAGCATTTTGGCTCTCAAATCCTTGAATCCCGATTGGAACATAACTGTGTATGATGACAACGACGTTGACAATATCATTTGTAAAGCTGCGAAGGAGAATATCATATCCCAAGAGGAATGCAATATTTTAGTTGGAGGAGAAGATGAGGCGGCTCACATCGTTGAGCGTTCTGATATAGCCCGCCTTATTTTGATGTACATGGAAGGCGGGCTATACGTTGATGCTGATCGGTTAATCAGCAAGAAATTGTCGAGTGTGATTTATCCTAATACGAAGTTGTGCCTCCCAACACACAATGATGTGAATTTTGCTCAAGATTTGATGGGAACTTCGCCGGGAAACAAGCTATTCTTCTCTATGATTCGGAAAGCATCCGATCGACGTATGAAGGGAGGTCGTGACAAAGGACCCCTACAACGCAGGCAGGGGTGGATTGATGGTGGGTCGTTATTTGATATGGGTCCTCCTCTTTACAATATCGAAATTTTAAAAATGGTGTTTATTGGGCTGACAGAAAATGATTACCATGATCAAAGGAGTGACTCGGAGAACTTATTCGGGATGTTGAGGGAGTCTTTGATGGGGTTGAGTGATGCATTGATTGTTACGGGAAAAGAGACTAATTGCAACCATGGGCTTCTGGTTGACGAATCACTTAGGAGTTGCCCCGACCGTTCAGAGCTGTATGCCAAGTACCAAATGACGCCATGGGCCGAGGAAGTGAATGAAAGGTGGAAAGATGTCTAGGCTATAATCGTCGCCATCAGCTATGTCAGAAGATAATGGAATCAGGTGTTGTACACAGTTTATGTATTAAAATTAATAGACTGACGAAAATCATCCTACTTTCAGTAAAACAATTAAAAAAATGAACTGATGACACTTCCCCCATCTCCGCGTTTCTTTTTTCGCTTCTTTCCACTACCACTTTTTTTCTCTCTTTCACCAGAACGACGGCGTTCACCGATCTCGGAAGAAGGGTGTTTGAGTCTGACTGTCGATTCCATGATAACAGAATCATCACAAGATTCGTCATTCGCTTCAGCGGATAACCGTCCTGTTGGAGCCATCACTGCATTCATCGCATTCCACAGACTAAACCCACGACGCAAAGGGGGTTTTTCCTCATTGGGATTATCCACAGTTTGGTTTGCTATGGCCATTGTCTCAATTGCGGACATAGCATTTTTTACATTTTGTGATGTGTCAAGACCGGTCAATCCGCCAGGGGGCACGTAACCATTCTTTTTGATGAAGTGGAGCTCGCGGCTCATTCGTTCTGCAGCCCCACGGAGATCATCGACGCCTTTCAGCGCAACTGAAAATGCCTTCATTTCCAAGTCAGCTCGTTTTCTTTCTTCTCTCAATTTCTTCTTGGCATCATGCGCTTCTTTCAGGTATAGGTCGAGCTGTTTACTGAGTTCTGTGTTCAGGGTTTTCAAACTTTCGTTCGCAGCTGCCGTCATTTCGAAGTGCGCGTTGTCTTCGACGGCATTATTGTCCCTGCTTCCAAAAGTCAAATCTTCCTCTCGCAATGATTCGAGTTCTGCTTCTTGAGTGCGGATACGAGTTTTCAGAGTTTCGATTTCAAAGTTTTTCTGGTCCACTGAATCGGCCATCAGTTTTAGCTGTTCGTTCTTGTCAAATAATCTCAATTTTCCGTCGTCTGGATTATTATGCAAGGCAGCTTTGGCATCCTCCAATTCTTTTTTGAGACGTTCAATTTCCAATTTCATCGATT
>JALLPE010000045.1:0-30185 GCA_036940025.1 Conticribra weissflogii
GAAGTGAATAATATCATAACATCATTTTGTTATTTTTGAATTATATTGCACCTTTTTTAATCAAAAATTTTATCTAAAACAAATGATAATGTCATATAAACAATGATACTAACTTAAAGGATACTTTAAATCTAATTAATCATTGACTCTTGCCATTTTCAACTGTACATATTTGGCCCAATCAAATATTAACATTGCAATGAGCCAAAACACAGAGTGAGGCCATAATATTGCACTTCCACTACTATGAATTGAAGTTATGCATGGTGGCAACCATGGTGAGGGGAATGTCACCCAATTGGCCATGGTCATGATCTGCTGAAAGTGATATGCTGCTAACTTGATGCAACCTGGTTTTGAGTTTTTTCTTACTTACTCCTCCATAATTTCTATGTGTAAACAAAATTGCAACAAGTTAGCCATTAACACATATCCACAAATGTGTACTTTTTTGTCAAAAACCCATCCTCTAGAGGACAATATGATTTTAGAGGTCATTTTTGAAGATCTTGGCCTCTTGAGGACAAGTTTTTATTTCATGGGATCTGATAGGTGATTGTCGCAAATGGAGAAGTGTCGACCAAAAATAGGAATTTGCACTAAAAATTCTTTTTATGCTGAGCAAACATCCAAAAAGACGTGATTGGTCAATGGTTCATTTATGGTATTTTAGCTTCTTCCCGCAAATTAGAATAGTGGTATACAAAAAATAAGAACTCGTCCTCTAGGAGACGAGTTCTCGAGGTCACATAACTCGTCCTCCAGAGGACGAGATTTGTGGTTACGAGTTAAACGGGTAGATACAATATAAGGCACCAAAAAATATAAAAAAGGAAACAAAAATCGGTTCGATCATGTTTCATGAAGGACAAAAATATTATATTGCCACTGAGGAAAGGTTCAAACCATTATTGGTCGTAATACCGTTCTTACGGATACAAATCGTAAATAACAGATGTGGGCTGAACTAATCAATAATTTCATTCTTCATTCGTTGCCGTTCCTACTCGATCTTTGTTCTTGTCGCTTAAGCCCGCGTAAGTTCAATCGCAGCCCTAAACGATTGCAAATTCAATCTGTCGTATTTTGGATTCGTGAGTTCGCAAGAATAGCGATCATAAAATTAAAAGTATTGTATTGTCGAGTGTCGCTGTGTTATTTCCGTTATTGTTTTAGGAGTACTTTTTAATACCCCCCTACAAAATAGGTCACCATGTTACGTTTTTCAGATTAAAAATAATCACGGTATCATATATTATTATTTTTCCCGGTTGCATTATCTCATCCTTTCGAAAACTCTTTACACCTTGTATTGTGAGTTTCATTTCCAAAGAGTCCTCCTTCGACGCAACAATAACTGAGTGAAATTAGAATCAGCACCATATCAATCACCACATCGTTCAGAAATAAAGTAGGCACAATATCATATTGTTTCTGCCATATACACTCTCATTATGAAATCTGGAATATCCCTCCTGGTCACATCGACATTATCGATGGTGCCAACCGTGGTCCGAGCTCACGGCTACATGAAAACTCCGAGGTCACGTAATTTTGTGGCCTACCAAGATAAGCACTATGATTGGGAGCCATCAGAAGAGCTTCCCATGCCCGAGGACTGTGAGTCGAATCCTGCTATGGAAATGCAAGTTGAGGGACTGGTCACTGAACCTGATGGGAATTCAATGTAGTTTCATTTTTGAAAATCTTTCAATCCGTCTCTGTCAATTACTATAATTTATTTTTACATTTTTTGATTAGAATGTTTGCTGTGAAAACCGCCCGCTCCTCACAAAATAATTCCTTTTTTTGACTTCACCTCAATAATGCCATCTCTTTCTATACGACATTCTCGATGTAAAATGTTCTTTCAACATGAAACAAAACATCTTGTCCAAAATGAAAATCAAATGAAAACCACGCAACAAATTCATACGATACAATCTTCAATTGATTCGAAACCTTCATGATCCCAAACCAATCAACATTTCACACTCAACACCAGGCCCACACTGCCTCAACTTCGGAGGCACGCTCGCCCAATGCGGACTGAACCGAGGCATCGACCCCATAACCTCCCTCCCCTGGGAACGGAATTACGACTTCCCCAAGAACGCCCTCGACGGGCCCATGCGCCCCTCCGTCCAGGCCACTTACACCGAGGGACAAGAGATAGAGCCGGAAGTGCTGGTGACCACGCACCACAAGGGTCACTTCGAATTCAAGGCCTGCCCCATAGTCCCGCTGTTCGAAGACGACTCGGACCGCTTGGAGGACCTCCCCCTGCCGCTGGAGGCTCCCACCGCCGATTGCTTCGATCGATACAAACTCACATTTTTGGAAGACGTCATGTACGGGGCACCGCCGGACGAAAACCACCCCGAACGGGCGTACATCGCCCCGGCGGCCATCGCGGAACATTCCAACGGCCTGCCGGAAGTGCAGCCCGTCAGGGGGGCGACGTACAAAATGCGAGTGGCCCTTCCGGAGGGGTTGACGGGGGAAGTGGTGCTGTTGCAGTGGTATTGGCTCACTGCCAACAGCTGCAAGCACGAGGGGTACGACTCGTATCCGTTCCCGGAGAGTTGGGGGAGCGACGTCGCGTTGTATCCGGGTTTGCCGGATTGCGAGGGCATTCCTCCGGATGGGAATGGGGTGCCGGAGCAGTTTTGGGTGAGCGTTTCGTTGGACTGGTTGCATTTCGTTGTTTTCGTGGTCGTCATTATTTCTTCTCGTCGTTCTGATTCGTCGCTTTTCATTGATTCGCTTTCGTTCGCTTCTCAGAATTGTGCTGAGATCAAAATCGAAAAGGGAAACAAGTCGGGAAATCAATCGTCGAAACCAAAGCCCAAGCCAGAGCCGGAGCCGGAACCAGAGCCGGAACCGGTTATCGAAGTGTTCACGGTTGAAACCGAGACCATTTCAGGGCAAGCCACCGAGCGCAAGCCATGTTCAGATGCAAATTTCAATTATTACGAGGCCACGCTCGACTGCACGGGATACGTGTATTGTACCGCCGGCGTTCCCGGCGACGAGTACCCCTGCGGAAATGGAATGTTGTACGATCAATTAAAACAGAGTTGTAATTGGGCGGACGAAGTCAGTTGTGGTACGAAGCCGCAATTGGACGGAGACTCCGAAGGCGTTGTGGCGTTGGAAACAGGTCCGGTTGATAACCCGCTGTTAGAGTGGAGCGGAGAAACGATCCGGGACCACGACAAGACCATCATCGGGTACTGTGAGTGCAAACATCGCCATTTTGTGCATTGCTTGGATGTCTGCACTCCGCTTTTTCATTTCTTTCTCCGAGTCATGCCTTGCTCACAACTTCAAAATGACATTCTTTTCACGGTTCATCATAACAGACGCGTCGTGGCAGTGGTATGATCGAGATGGGTTAGCAGCTCCGATCAATATGGATTTCAATAAAATCACCCGTGCCAATTTTGCATTCTTCCAAATCACGACCGATGGAGACATCTACGGAACTGATTCTTGGGCCGATCCGATCACGATGTTTGGACCGTATGACTGGATGGCAGAAGGTAAATTATCATTACCGATCCGAATCTCTGAAAACGAATCTAATCACCAGGCTGATAACCCCGTGCGGAATCTTTTCTACATTCGCAAATTACTATATTACAGGTCCAGGTGTTCCCAAATATTGCTCGTGGGATGCACCAGCGGAACCACCCGTCTGCTCTGCCCATCACTACGAAGAAGGTCTAATTTACCTTGCGCACCAAGCGGGGGCCGAAGTCTATCCCAGTCTTGGAGGGTGGAGTTTGAGTGATCCCTTCCCCGCTATGGCTGCGAATCCCAAGGCAAGGGAGAACTTTGCACGCCAGTGTGTTGAGTTGATTAAAAATTATAATTTTGATGGAATTGATATCGATTGGGAGGTGAGTTGTTATTCCTCATTCCAGAATTATTGCTAAATTTTTTTTACAAACAACTCTCAATCCAACCGATAAAATCTATTCAGTATCCTGGCTACGCTCCCCATAGTGGAACCCCGGATGACACTGTCAACTTCAATCTTCTCTTGGATGAGGTTCGAAAAAATTTGGACGAACTTGAAAAAGGAACAGGGCGGTATTACGGTCTCGTGAGTGATGATATCTTGAGGGAGGAGTCATATCGGACTTCATCATTGATAGTCGCTCACTTTTGATTATTCGATTATGTTCCATAAACTTAGACTGCTGCACTTCCTTGCGGCCCATCGATCATTGATTATCAAGGTAAGTTGCAGCTTTTATGGTCTTGTACTTATTTCATGCCCCAACCATATACGTTTGACATGCTGACGATGTTTGCCTATCTCCTTTATTGAAACAGATATTGCACATGTTTCTTCTGTTCTTACGGAATTGAACCGTAAGCAACTTACTTTTCAGTTCCCATCCATCCTTTTTTTGCTTGGTACCTGATTTCATAAGCTAATTCTCCTCTGATCAACCATGTATATTGACAGTGATGACGTACGATTTCCATGGATCTTGGAACGACAGTAAGTCATGAGAACGTCTTGAAAGCAAGTGTTAGTTCGAGGAAGAGCTTTGTAATCATCTCACGTCATTTTTTCACGTGTCATTGTTGATTATCCTGAACAGAAACCGGTGTCAATGCACCACTGTATGATCAAATTGACAGCCCAGAATTTTCAGTTCACGGATGTGTTGAAAATTGGAAGGAAGGTAAGGAGCAACAGCATCAGTGCGTTTTTTGAGAAATTCTTACGGCTTGACCAATATCTGAAGCTATCCGCTGATTTTATTCATATCTTAGGTGGAGCGTCACCAGAAAAAATTGTAAGTCATCCCATATTGCCCAAATCATTCTTGTATTCCCACGACTATTCATCTCAAAGATTATTCTGTTAACTTTGATTTGATACAGAACATCGGACTGCCATTTTATGGCCGATCATTTGCCGAGGCCGACAAACTTTATGGTGACCACAGCGGTCCAGATATGTCGACCTTCTTCGAAGACGAGGGCTCACCTCAGTAAGTATTTTTATACGACATCCCTTTTTGCTCCCTTGCCCGTCTACTCTGATTAAGACTTTTTCGGAAAATAAACCAACTTGCCTAATCCTCTTTTTTCACATGTTCTCTACACAAGATATTATAATATCGTTAAAAATTTAGGGGAAATGACCAGTGTGCGTGACGACCAAACATTCACACAATATGCTTACGGCAAAACAGGGCTCGTATCTTATGACGACGAAAGAGCGGTGAGTCAATTTTACACTCGAAGTTAAATTTTTTGTTAATGTATAACTACAAACAAACAACTTTCGATTCAATATCAGATATGTGACAAGACCGAGTATGCCATCGAAAATGACCTAAACGGCTACATTATTTGGGAGCTTAGTGGAGATTTAATGCCCGATTTATCGACGCCCCTCCTTGACGCCACGAATGCAAAACTCTTGGACCCAAAGTTGGATTGCGCAAATGGTCTTTCCAGTGTATTAGGCATGAGCAGCGGAAATGATCCGAAAGAAGAACCGATGTATTATCCCGATTACTCAGCTCAAAGTTGCCTTGCGGACGGGAATCATCCTGCTCATCTACAGGCCAAGGATCGGTTTCACACAGCAGATGTGAGTATTCACATTCCTATTTTCAGCATTTTTCTCTCAACGATTGCTTTCATTGACGTAACGTCCGTTTTCTTCGTGTTTGTGGCGGAAAAGGAGTGCTGCGATCAACACTTTGGTTGGGTGAAAGAAGAGTGCTTATCTGCATCCACACCTGCAGGTGAAGTAGCGACAACAACAACCACTTCTACTTCAACGATACCGACTACACCATCGTCCACTACGTCCTCGACGACATCCTCGACGGTATCTTCAGCAGCATCATCTGTGACATCAACATCATCAACGACGTCGTCTACAACATCGTCGTCTACGTCATCGTCTACTACGACTACTTCTACAACGTCGTCAACAACATCGTCAACATCATCGTCAACAACATCGACAACATCATCCACAACAAAATCGACTACGTCTACACAAAACACTGTCACCATAACATCATTAGTGCCAACAAACAATAACAACGACATCGTCGCAAATCAGCTTCAAGTCAATTCGGAAGACATGTTCTACCCTGTGTTCCAAAGCAATGGAGGCGCCACTCACTGTGTTCAAGGCGGACAACTCCCTGATTGGGCCGCGCCAACCATGATGAAGGAGAGTTTAGTCGAATGTTGCGAGGAATATGCATTCGAATGGCATGTTGGCGAGTGCTTGGGTTTTATTTCTCTTTCAAATGGTGATGCGGCATCACTGATGTCTGAGTCTGTTAAATATGCTCCAGATTTTCATATGCTGCAGTGTGTAAAGATGTCCGGTGATCAACTTGAAAACTGGATGACTGAAAAGTATCTCAGGGAAAGTTTGGATCGTTGTTGTGAAGACTTTTTCAGCAAAGCGGTGACCTTTTCCTCTTGTGCTTTGTCTGCTTGAGAATAATAAATTTTCATTGTTATGAGATAATTAATATCTATCATATCGTCTAAGATTGAGTTACAAAATAAACTCTCATCTATTTTGACATCTAATGTACGTTGATGTAGGTTCTGAAAATCATGAATGGAAAAGTAGACCGTGGAAATGGCGGACCACGATAGTCAGGTGTAAGCAATTCCTCCGGGCGAATGTTTCGCAGTCTCAATCATCGCCATGCTTCGATGGACGATATCAGTGCGAAGCTGATGGAGTCTAAGCTGGATTGCGCAAAATTTTTCCTTATTACACATTACTATACTGTTTATCCTGACCGACAAACTGACGTGTTGCTAGATGAATAGCCCCCTTATTCCATTCATCCAATTAAGTACAATGAATTATTCGAGTTCCCGTTGAAGGAAAGAAAATAAAGATTCACCGAGACATCCGAGACGAAAACAGGTAAGATTTCACTGCTGATCTCAGTGTGTTCATCAAATGCATTTTCAACGAAGAGAAGATCAGCAAAATTTTTTGATAAATGTCAGTAGGTTAGCATTAGACAGATCGATGGATGATGGAGCGAGGCTGGCGAGTCGATCAATAGGCTGAAAATATGATGTGAGATCGCCGTTGAGTGATATGGTCGCTCGATTACCCAAAAGATGCAATCCAAGGAGAAGGACGAAATGTTCTCATTCTCCTTTTCAACGATCAATGGGCGGTAAATGATTATGGTCCTCGTCACAAACTTGAGAAAAGGTACGTCGATTGATTCGAAAAAGATGAAAGGGACAGGTCTTGTGACCCTATTGGATCATCCAACGGGTGGTAACAGGATGTTTGGTAAAATATAATCATCACGAATTGGATTATGCGCATGAAAATTTAGCTTGCATTTTTGAGTAATATTATTTAATATCTCCAATACGTACACCCCGAGATCTAATGCATCCCATCAATGACAAGAAATCGTTGTTTACCGTTATGTAGGAGCCTCCACTATCGCAGAGACCTAAAGCGTCGACGCTTTTTCACAACAACTAACGAATCTTTAACCATAATGACAACACATTCCGCTCAACAAAATTTCAATTGGGTGGAGTCATTTGCTCCTTACACCATTGTGCATCATCAATGCAGAGCGATTTCATGGTTAATTTTTGACGTACACCATCCCTAAACCTGAAACCAGGATGGGCCGGTGGATGTCAAATTTTGTGGAGGGATGAGTTTTGATTATATTACGTTATCGTGATGGATAGATTTGAGATCTAATTTCATAGTCTTTGTTTGCTGCTTGAGTGATCGATGGCAGTTGGAGATCTGACGACGAAAAAAATCACCTGATGCAACGGCGAAATGGATTATTTTAGATTACCACGTGAAGTGCATAATGAAATGGAATCCAATGAAGATTATCGTCGCGAAAGTCGTCGTGTTTTGTCAAGATCTGTTGGTTCGCCGATACTGTGGAGCTCAGCTGCCCCCAAGACGCCCGTGCTTGAACAGTTTGAAGGTCGATAATATCATGCAATAATTTTGTGACATGGCTCAACCCAACGTTAACCCCGAATGCGTTGCACCTCTCAATTTACATTCGAACACATCTTGTCCCTCAATGGCTAAGCCATCACTTCTTCACAATTGGATTTGCTAGTGTAACTGTTGAAGTCTTGTTTGGTTTTCAAAATGATAAAGTCAGCGACATCAATCGCCGCCGAAATCACTTTCCGTTGAAACTATTGTTTCCCATTCCTCATTCGTCACTCTCCTCCTCTTCATCATCAAAGAATTCATTGTAAGAAAACGTTCCAACCCAATGATATTGCTCTCTCGTTCCCAGAGCTCCCCGAAATCGCTTCACCGCGACAAACCCCTCTTTGGCAAAGATAATATTGTTCGGTCCCCGTATTATTTTGGAGTCATCCAAAGGATATTTCTGCTCCAAATCGTACAACTCCGAACGTAGCTTCCCCTTCCGCTCCACCAACTGAATCGACTCCCGAAACGTCACGGCCTTCTGGAAAAAACCCTGCTTGGACATCGCCCTGTCCTTATCTTCCAACTCCAACGTGACCTCCTCGATGGTCGTTTCCAAAGTCTCCTTCCGTCGCCTCGCCCTCTCCAAGACCCCTTCGTCCTCGAAGAGCCAACAACTCGAAAGAAAATAAATCCTCTCCGCGGGCAATTCCACGTCATTCCTCACGGCCCCTTCGGGAAAATCCAAAAAGAATCGAAGGGCGTATTGCTTATTCGCCAACCCCTGTATTCGGCATCCGAACGCCCCCGGCGTCACCTTTATCGTCTCCATTCCGTTTCGGCTGATGAACGTCGGTTCGTTCAGAGGATTGACCGCGTAGAGAGACGTGCCCATGAGAGCATCCCCCTTGAGCAACCGTTCCTTTGTCATTTCGTATTCGCAGGGATCGGAGGTGAATTCTATTTCGAGGGGGAAGCCGAGTTTGGCACCCGAGGCGGCCCATTCCGCTGGCATGGCCGTGCCGGGGATGCGGCCTATGGAAAGAAGGAGTTCGCATTGGGTGTTTTGGAGGCGGGAGAGGAGGATTCGGTTGTTGTAGGAATTGCTGTTGTTGTTGCTGCTGGACGAGGCTGTGCTGAGAGAGACGGAGGGATGAGGGACTAAGAGGAGGGAGAATAGTACTAGGAGAAACGTGGTGGATGTTGAGGGCATCGTGTTGCTGAAGTTGGGATAGGAAAACTCTTATGAATTAATATATATTTTTATAACGATGTGCTGTCCTGAATGTGAGATCACATACTACACAGTGTAAGGGCCGTGCCGTAACTTGCGGTCAGTCTCCAAGAGAACGCTATCTTCAGGGAGGGCAAGCGAGGCATCGATCGAGCTGACGTCGTCGGTGGCGGAGCGGAAGGAAGAATGCATAATAAGAAAACACTAAAAGTTGAGCAACCAAAACGTCAACAATATCAAACATTTGAGTAAAAACTGTCATATTATCTAATTTCTTGTCATATACCTTTAATTGAATTTAGTTTTTTCTGGCCAAAAGTTGTTCACGCAACTGACGTCATTCAGCTTTGTGACAGCCAAGTCAGCTGTCGTGAAAAAACATGGGCACATTACCGTATGTGCTGCTCTAGTACGGTGCAGTACGGATTTATAATATAAAATAATATGTCATCCTGGCATCGACCATCCAATCAGTGTCCGCCACGTTGAACGCAACAATGAACCTTTAACTGTGAACCAAAAGCCTGCGTCTCTATCGTCTGCCAAGACGCGGGTAGTCATCGATGTCTTCTTACTCAGCTCAGTACGGTACCATGACCTTCAGCGCCAGACAGTGCCGATGCCGTTGCCTCCGGCGACGTCTCTGCGGAGGCCGACATCAAGTCCAACGCCATGACTTCATCTATACAACGTCTCCGCCGCCGAAAGTCCATTCATCTCTCGCGTCTCTTCCATTGATAGTATTGATGGCAGCTTGCCTCGCAATCATGCCGAGAGCAACGCAACCCTTTTCCTTTCAACCCATCAAAAGGACGCCCGCTTCTTCTACTTCTCTCCGCATTGGCAGCTGCCGATGTCGCTATGCTTCCATCCTGTCGTCGAAATCTTCGTTATTCGCCTCCAAAATAGAAAATGTCAATTCCGTCGCCAAGGAGGGAAAATCGAGCAACCCTGGCAGCACCGCCAGCAGCAACATCGGGGGCGCCCGAACCGTTTATGGACCTTCGATTGCCATGACCGATAGCGTCACCGTTTCGGAAAAGAAGGGGACAGGTGCGATTCCAAATGGTCGAGGCAGTGACGCTCGTTACGATGGCAATGGCAGTGACAACAGCAGCAGTGGCAAAGGAAGCAACAGCCCCAGTAAGAGAAGCAACAATTCAGATCGACGAGGACGGCAGGGAGAAAATGATAGACACGCCGGAAATCGATTTTATTCCAATTTAACCGTGGAAGAGTTGAAGTCATTGACAGAATACCATTTGGACGCTGTGCCAACCGACCACGACACCGATGGTGATGGCACTAGCAACATTTTATCGGGGGCCCAAATTCACGAACTGTCGCGTCTCCTTGCCTCTTGGGCCAAAATTGAACTACTGGACTCGCAACATACTAATATTCTCACGAGAAAAGACAAGGTCTTTGCAGCAGAAATGGCGGAGAAGATACTACGGAAATTGGAATCCGTAAAAAGGAAGGACGATGGTGATGGTGAAGGCAATGGGAAAGTCAGGGAGAGGGTGGTTACCACGGATATGTATCATAACGTGAGCGTTCATTGGGTTCGCTTGAAACGGTTTTGAATAATTATTTTTGCAATCCAAACGTTCTTCTCGGACATTGTCTTCTAACTCGATTCTTTGTCTTGTACATCAAATCGAACAAATCGATACACCCAAAAATCGATTACAACGCTCATCGACCCATACACACCAGGTGATCAAAGCATGGGCCAAAACCGGAAATTACAACGACCTCCTCCGAGCGTCCTCCATTCTAGACAACATGGAACTCACACATTCCAAAGACAAACGATTCCTTAGATCCTCAATCAGATGTCACGCCTCCCTCCTCGATGCATGGTGCAAATCGCGTGCCCCAGGAGCAGAAATCAAGGCGGAACAATTGCTGATGAGGATGGAAGCGACATTTTCCAAATTTCATCGTGATTCCCTGAATTATCAATACGGAGGCAACAAAATCAGCAACGACAGCATTCACAATGACAGCGACCACATCGAAATGTCATATGACAAAAGAGAAAACAACGGTGGCAATCCTAAAAATACCTCAAAAACGAATGTTGCCGCGAACAAATCTTCATTCGACAAGCTCAGATCTGGAAATGGGATGGACATAAGACACTACAACAATGTCATGAACCGCATTGCCACATCCAACAAACCGAATGCCGGTAGAGAAGCCGAACGCATCCTGCAGCACTTGATAAAGATTTACAAAACTTATGGGGACGAGAGTGTGGCGCCAAATAAATCTAGTTTTAATACCGTGATCAAGGCATACGCCAAATCGGGCGGGAAGGCCGCGGCGAGAAACGCACGGAGGATCTTGAACATGATGGAGAATCCGAAGTCAATCTTCGCCGAACCTGTCGTCGAGGGAGTTTCCGATAACGGCGTTGTCGGAAACAATGCCGTTCCTATTGTTGTCAACGATGAAAAGAGAGACAGCGACGATCGAGGTAAGGACGAAACCAAAAAACTAGAAAATATCGAACCTGATAAAGTTAGCTGCAACTCGTTATTGCTGGCGTGGGCGAATAGCGGTGAGAGGGACGGGGGCGAGAAGGCAGAACAATTGTTAGACAGGATGGAGGAAGTTTACAAGAGAAGTGGGAATGCGGCCATCAAGCCGGACACGCTGACATACAATGCAGTGATCAAAGTTTGGTACGTCTCTGTTTAATTTTCAGTAATATTATTTTATATTTATCTCGTTTTGATATCTATTTGCTGAGTCTCGAACAATTTTTCTTCGGTAATGCAAAGGGGAAAATGTGGCTACAAATATGCGGGAGAGCGAAGTGAACTGCTGCTGAACAAAATGCTCCGCCGTTATGAAGAAGGAGATGTCGACGTTTGCCCCGACGATGTCTCTTTCAACTCCGTTATACATAATTTAGCCAATTGCAACGAAGAAGACTCTCCTCGGAGAGCCATGCGTATATTGGAACGGATGGAGCGGGCTTATAAATCGGGACTCGTGGAAGCCAAACCGGATATCATCAGTTACAATTCCGTCTTGAATGCGTTTGCGAAGAGCGGACGCGAGGGTTGCGCGCAGCAAGCGGAAGAAATATTGGACGGTTTGGAACAAGCATATGATGCGGGAGATGGGGATATCCAGCCTGATGTATACTCTTATAATATAGTCATCAATGCATGGGCCAACATAGGTGAAACAAGTAAAGCAGTTGCCTTGTTGGATCGGATGTCGTCGCGAGCGAAGAAGGGACAAAAAAATGTGAAACCTGACATCAAAACCTACAATTCCGTTCTTCACGCATGGTCTCAATCACTGGATAGAAATGCTCCAGTCAAGGCCCTGGGTCTTCTCGAGCTCATGTTCCGACTGTACGAAGGAGGAAATGAAAATGCCCGCCCAGACGTATTGAGTTTTTCTACGGTAATCAATGCGTTCTCGAAAAGTAAATTCCCGGGCAAAGCGCGAGAGGTAAACAATCTTCTTGGCCGCATGAAAAAACTTCACGAGGAAGGCAACGAAGGAATGGAACCGAATATCTTCGTATACGCAGCAGTCCTTAATGCATGTGCTTACACATTCGGAAGAAACGAAGAAAAAGAGGAAGCATTAGATATTGGCATCGAAATTTACAAAGAAATTCAAGATAAGGGCATCGCGAATCACGTTGCATATGGCTCATTCATCAGATTGGCGAGGAAGCTAATTGCAGATGACTTCAATCGTAGAGACGATCTTATTACTAAGGCTTTTCGGCAGTGTTGCTTGGACGGGCAAGTTGGAGACTATGTCTTGAAACAATTGCGTGCAGTACCCAAACTGTACATTTCTTTACTGGAGACTTACATTATAGACGGGGAAGTTCAGCTGCAGGATTTACCGACGAAATGGACACGTAATGTGAGAGATAGAAAGCGAAACACGCAGGGCCGTAGAAGAGACTACAATTATACAAAAAAATACTCCTATTGAAGGGATGTTTCGCCGTTTTGTAATCGTTGTAGGGAATAAGAAATGATAATGTGAACGGTGAACATTATTTCTCCGATTACTTACGTTCTAGTAGTAACTACTATTTCCCACTCTATGCATCCAGCACTCGAAGTCACGTCCTCTGACGTTCCTCTAACAAGACCTTGCCTCCGCTCAAAGTAATAATTCTCGACGTCATTCTCGTAAAATATCCCGGTCGATGCGTTGCCGACACAACGACACCACCGTACTTAATTAAGTTCAACATTCCTCGACTGCATTTTTCGACGGTACTCGGAGCTTCGGCGTCGAATAATTCGTCCAAAAGCAGAATAGGGTATGGAATAGCCATCGAATCGAGAACGTTGTCATGTGGATGTGTGTGGCGAAGTAGGAACGCCGCAGTGTTCACCGCAGGAGAGACACTGACCATGCAAGCACAAGCAAGCCCGAAAAGGTATTGTCCAGACGGGGATAAACCGGATGGGCGGGAGGTGCATTGCTCTCCAGATAGTCCCAGAATACCGACAAAGTCTCGGGCGAGAGTTTGCATCACTTTATCTCGGTTGGAATAAATTTCTTCTTTGCAGATGTTGCATTGTTCTGTTGACTTCGTCGTTAATTGCATGGAAGCTTCGTTTCCAATTCTTACTATTCTCTCCATGACGGTCATTGAATTGTCAAAGTCAGGCTTTCTTTCCAAAATGACTGGTTGCGGTATGAATGACGTTTGCAATGCAGCTGGTTTCAAACCACCGCCCTCTGCAATATCATTGTTTCCTCCTTGTTCGGATTCAGTCAAAGTTTGGAGGACCGGAGTTCCCAGCTTCATCCATGATGGCATTTCAAATTGACATAAGTTTTCTGATCCAGGCGATAAAGTAGATTGCTTTTGTCCATTTATTTCAAGACATCCATGTTTGGGACCATCCATGTTAGCCAACAGACGTAATATTGTAGACTTTCCACTGGCAGACCGTCCCACTAGGAGTATGACGCCATCATCATTTTCAAGTCGAGAATGGTCGAATTGCGGCATGTCTTTGTTTGTTGTATATTGTTTGGCATGGCCAAGCGCCAAGTTGATATTCTGAACAGCATATTCTCTTTTCGGGACGCTGGAAAATAATTTCTTCGAATCGGAAGTTGTCGACAAAGATGATTGAAAATTTGGAATTATTGACTACCTACCAATCAAATGAGTGATGAAATGGAAGCATTACTTACATCAATCAATGTAACCGGATCTTTTCGATGCATATTTGGGTAGTGATGACATCAAGATATTGCGACAATGGCGTAAAGAAATAAAAATTAGCAATTCTTCTTCGTTAAAATATCTTCAACCGATACACCTCATCACCACAGAAATATTATTTGGAAACAAACTGTAATCTTCTAGAAAGAGCTACTCAAAAGGAATTATTTAAGTTTTAAGTATGATCCAAGACTCGAAAGAGACACTTCGTTGACAGCAAAATATTCACGCAAAAATTTGAAAATCCCCGATCAGTGCGGTCTCACATTGTTGCGAGACATTTTCAAGACGGATGCAAGAAGGCCGCGAAGGGATGGATGGTTCAAACCCCGACGTTAGTACCGTCATCGACAGCAGGGAATTTAACAGTAGGTGTATCATGGTATTATTATAGTAGCTTGGATCGAAAAGAGCTCGCTCATTCATTAGAGCGATTGCATCGTCCAGAAAAAATGAATTTGATGAGATATTTTTTTTCAGGTTTGGTCGAATGTGCGCTTGATGTGGATATTCCACGTGGAGGATGAATTTAAAAATAATGCTAAGTCGAATGACGTCACTTCCCAATTGATCCGATGATGCCATGGAGTAAAAGATATTGTGATGTCAAAAAATTTGAGACGAAAAAGTTCGTGACAATTGAATTAGATATTTGCTTTGAATACAATAGTATTATTGAATAATACCACAATTCATTAAATCACCATTCCTCTAGTCGAGCTAGTTATCATCCCGACCATGACTCTAAAATTTCCCCTCCTCCATTCCTCTCTCACATTCCTCAGCGTCATCACCAGTTTCTCCAACTCTAGCACTGCATTCGGATTTGTCTCGCACAACTCTCATCCATCAGTCTTCTCCAGAAGCTTCAAGATCGGCACCATCGAAATGACTTCCTCAACGTCCGCCGCAGAAAGTTCGATCGACGTCTCCAATTCTTTCACACGCATTCCATCTCTCTCTTCGCTCCCGCTAGATGATTACGATACAATGTTACTGGACATGTGGGGAGTAATGCACGATGGCACGATGCCCTACGAAGGAGTTTTGGAAGCCGTGAAGAAATTGAAGGAGACGGGCAAGACTTTGATTGTTTTATCCAATTCCAGTAAAAAGAAGGAGAATTCCGTAAAGATGTTGACCAAGCGTGAGTTTCAGACAACTGTCGTCATTTTATTTATTACAACCGCATGTCATTTTATGTTGTTTTACAACCTGTGGCTACAACAATCACTTGCTGTCGCTGGCTTAAAAAAACAAAACAATGCGCAGTTGGATTCGACCCTTTGGATTTCGAACAAATCATCACATCAGGAGACGTTTCCCACAGTCTTCTCCAAAACAAAGCAGACGAACTGGGATGTTCCAATTGGTCGCTCTTGTCCGAAATCGAAACTCCATCGCAGAAGAAGGTATTTGTATTTGGCAGCGGAGATCAAGACGAGGAATACTGCACATCCGCCGGATGGGAACTTTCGTCAATAGAGGATGCAGATTTGATCGTGGCTCGAGGCACATTTACCATCAATGATGGTTCGGGAAAAGTCGTTTCCAAGAAGGAGAATGAGATGGAATATTGGAGGGTTATGGAGGAGAGTTTGATTGCGGCCGCCAAGAGGAAAATTCCAATGGTAAGTTTGAGATTGATTGATGATTCTGCTTCATTTCGTCAGATTCAGTTGAGTTCATCCCATTGCGTCAACGTCACCAACAAATCAATCGACTATTCCCATACATTTTTTTTTGCGATTATTGAACAATATTCATCAACGCAAAATCTCAAACCGACAAACCAATTCATCTCCGAAGCTCGTCACCAACCCCGACAAAGTCCGCCCCGATGCCGGACTGCCTCCCATGCCCGGAGCCATCGGCGACGCCTACGAACGCTACCTCTGGACCACTCATTGCCACCCCATCGGGGACATGACCGAAACCTCCTCCCGCGACTACGTCAAACGCATCGGAAAGCCCTTTTCGGAAGTGTACGACATCGCCTTGAGGGGGAGGGATGCCTCTCGGGCGGTTATGATCGGGGATGCTTTGGAGACGGATGTGACTGGGGGGATGGTCAACGGGGTGGATTCCGTTTGGGTTGTGAGGGATGGGATTCACAGAGAAGATGTGGAGAAGCATGAGAAGGGAGAGATGGGGGTCGTGGAAGAGTTTTGTGGGAGGAGCGAGTATACGTATGCGTATGGGGAAAAGGTCATGCCGAAGTTTGTGGTGGATCATTTTCGATGGTAATTCGACCAAATATATATTGTTATGTATCTTCATAATTATTATTTTGCTTTCAGTAGAAAAAACGGTATTTGGATACTCGGCATGGATGATTTTGCTTTTCGATTTCTCAGAGCCAAGCGAGCACAAGGCATTTCATCTAATCGTACATGAAAAATCCTTTGCTTACTATGAGTGTAAGGATTATCTATTTGTAGCTGCTCTTGTGCAGACGACATTGGAAACAGCGCAATCGGTGGTAAGATAATACAACCTGACAACCAACAGTGATTAGCACCTTCTTCGAGTACACAAATCTGGGGAAAAAAGATTATTATCAAGGATGTGATCTCAAAAATTCTCGGCGCGAATGACCAAGTGAAGACAACATTTATTTCAATGATCAAAAACATCCACGAAAGCCGAGTATTGTATATTGTAAAAATGAATCAGATGAGATGGTATCACTTATCAAGATTTAGTAATTTTGCAAAGTGTCCATTCCCTACGGATTCTCCTTCTTGTGCCAAGCGACCACATCCTCGTACGGAATGTCCCCCCCAAAGCAATCCAAGGCACTCCCGATCGTCAAATCGACTCTTCCTCCCCCCAAAATCTTGACTCTCTCCAAATCCTCCATCCCCCTGACGCCCCCCGCATACGTCACGGGCACCGGAGAATGTTTCCCCAGCAATTCCACGAGATCTTCCAAAATCCCGCACCTCTTCCCCTCGTTTTCCACGCCGTGCACCAAAAACTCGTCGCAAAACTCACTCAGCGTCCGCAAGGTCTCCTCGTTGACCTCGACGTCCGTGTACGTCTGCCATCGGTCCGTCACCACGAAATACGGCCCCTTCCCCGCCACGTCCTCCGGCTTCCTCCGACAACTCAAATCCAACACCAGCCGCTCCTTCCCGATGGCGTCCACCAGACGTGTCAACCTCTCCATGTCGATCCTTCCGTCGCGAAACACGTACGACGTCACGATGACGTGGGACGCCCCGCCGTCGATCCACTCGCGGGCGTTCTCCGCTGTAATGCCCCCGCCGATCTGAAGGCCGCCGGGATAAGCCGCCAACGCCGCCTTGGCCGCCTCGACGTTGCCGGGACCGAGCATGATGACGTGTCCGCCGGTCAGACCGTCGTTTTGGTAGGTGAGGGCGTAGGAGGCGGCGGGGCGATCGGTGGAGAAGTTTTCGGAGGCGTGGGAGGCGGAGGCGGACAGGGCGTTTTGTTTGTCGTCGGAGAGGGTGGACCCGATGATCTGTTTCACTTGTCCGGCGTGCAGGTCGATGCACGGACGGAATTTCATGGTGACTTTGCTCGGTAATGGAAGTTGGAGGAAGACGGGAGAGTGGAGAGAAGGAAGGGTTGTGGGGTTGCGTTGGGTTGAGCGGGAGCGTTTTGTGGATGGAATGCCTGATATGTTTTGTTGGATGTGTACCTTATGGTAGCTCGACTATTGTATTTTGAAATATATTACCTTTATCATTATTTTGAGGATTGGCGAAAATTAGTATGTTTTGTTAATATAGAATAAAGGAAGGAAGCAACTAGTGATAGGTGTGTTGTATTGTGTAATATATTTTTTGTCAACAGACGGACGCGCGTACGTGGCGGGAAACTGGCGGGAGCATCAGCTTCCTCCACTTGGAACTGTCAACATCTACGGCCGACTGAACACACTCGCATTAATTATTATTTTTAATCATTTTACCAGTTGTACAATGATTGACCCTTGTTGCCCTGCCGGGAAAGGAGAGATTTGATTCCATATTTAATTAAAAATCACGAAGCAGAGTGCTTTGTTTCCAATTTCTGGCTGCACTCCAGTATAACTTATGACTATTACGGTTACAGTTTAAGGTATGCATCTCGGTGCCTGATTCAAAATTACATCAGAAACAAAAAATGTAAAGAAGACAATTATTCACATTACTGGTGTATTCTCAGGTTTACGAAAAGGTTGAAAAGATCATTCGTAATATGACCAAGAAATTGTAACTTTAGTATACATTCAACGAGGAACAGAACCACCTCATATTTTCGTCTTCTGAGTCCCATTGAAATATATAACACCCAACTTGATCATACTTTCTTTGGAACTAATGAGTTAAAAAAAATTGTTTGCTGAAAGTAGATACCAAATTGATATTCACGAAGTGCGGACGAAGATGCGATGACGGAGGAGTTCATTACCTTTCCACTGCTTGTGGTTTGTAAGATGAGGATGGTGGCTGAAATACGTCGTGCTTACAACATGCTGCATGCTGCCGGCAATGATCGCAACAACACAAAAGAACTTGATTCAAAACGATTGTTCAGTGATCATCTTCAGACATTCGCGAGTAACGTGATCGCAACACGTGTCACAACAATCGCATTCTATAAAGGGGGCTGAATTTACATCACCAGAATAACAATCAGCCCGAAGAGCGGCGTATTCAATTGAAAATAGATTCTTCGTGGTCAATGCGCAGACTTCTTGCGGGACTGTGCCTGTGATATTGGTGTTTTCGATGAGAAGTATTTCCAAGTCTTCGCATAAACCGAGTGTGCTCGGAAGAGTGCCATTGAATCGATTTTCGTACAGCCGAAGATCGCTGAGACCGGTCATGTCTCCGATGCGCTCGCTGATGGTTCCGGAAAAATCATTTCTATCGAGATATAATCCTTGGAGATTGATCAGGTCATAAAAGCCATCGGGTAAAGTGCCACCGAGACCTGATTCTTGAAGGTATAGCTTCTCCAGATCTTGGCATAATCCAATGGAGCTCGGGATGGTTCCATTGAGTTTGTTCTCGCTCACCCAGAGATGTTTCAATTTCGTTAGTTGCCCAACATCTTCACTAATGCTCCCGGTCAACGCATTCGCCCCAAGGTATAAATATTGCAGAGTCGGTAGTTCAAAAAGGCCACTCGGTATCCTTCCAGAAAGATCGTTGTACCTGACATCAAGAACTTCCAATTCTTGGCAATAGCGGATAGTATCGGGAATAGTCCCATTGAATGAATTTTCATACACATGAAACTCTTTGAGCATTGTCAGTTGTCCTATATTCTCGCTTATGCTTCCAACAAAAGAAGCTCCATAGATATACAAGAATTGGAGGTTTGACAATTCAAACAGACTGGCCGGTAACGTGCCAAAGAGACCTTTATTTCTGTAAATCGATAAAAACTCTTACAGCAGAAGAGTACAAATTAAAATTAAATATCTGAAAGAATACATGTCGGAACACTATTAAAGTTCTCACCGAGATTTTTCATGTTGCCCACATTCTGAGGTATCTCTCCGGTAATGTAGTTGTCATGAACCCAAATTTCACGAATGTTGTCCAGCGTTGTGATTTCGTCAGGAATACTACCACGGATCTTGTTTTTCTCGGCGTGAAGTATTTCTTTGCGATAGAAAAACGAACAAATATTTTTCTGTTTGAGCGTACCATGCGTTTCAACTCAAAATAATACAGAATTACTCGAAGATGCCATACACTAACCCAAGTTTTCCAGGTATGAAATTTTCGGCGAAATCGTCTGGAGGACGAAACACAGCGACTTTTAAGCTCGATATGTAAGAAAAATTTAAAACGATGGATTCGAATCTCACTCACTCCAGAAAATTGATTATTTCCAACTCTGATATCCCTGAGCGAAGTTAGATTTGCTAATTCATCATCTAGGATCTTTCCGAGTAGTCCCAAATTCAATCCATTAGTCGCATCCCCCTTGGAGTAATAAACGTTTATAATTTCCCCAGAACTTCTGGTACATGTCCACTCATTGTTATACTGATATTGTAAATAGAGTATTTCCAATGCCGATAAATCAAACATGCTATCTGGAACAGTACCACTAAACGCATTTTCTTGCAAGCGTAGGTATCTCAAAGCCGAAAGTTGTCCCATTTCTGGTGGTATTGTCTGAAAATAACACATTATCAAAGTCGAAACCCGCCACAAAATCAGAGGTATGGCTCAAGGTTGAGAAAATTCCAATCACGTTGAACTCACTCCATACAAGCAGTTCCGGCGAAATGAAATCGAATCTAGTTGTACCAGCCGGCTTAACTCTTGAGTGAAAGTGAAGGAAAGAATTTTTTTTTAACCACCAGGGTTCATAACAATAATAATAATTTCAATTTTTCAACGTCTTACCAGGAGGAATAGTTCCTATCAACGAGTATTCATCTTTGATGTGGAGAAATTGCATTGGCAACATCACTTAAAAACACTACGGAAAACATCAAACGCCCTCAAAACTTGTTTCTCACCTAACCACAATCCTGTGACAACACCGCTGGTACATGTTACATTGTACCAAGAGCATTCATCAGCACTTGATAACCACGAAACGTTCACTCCAGCTACCCCAATGTTTATTCCTTCGTCTCCAGTGGCCTCCCATGCATGAGAATCAAAGGAATACGCCAGCAGAGCCAAAACGTAACGTTGGATGAAATTCTCAGCATTCAAGTCAAGGCCCATTCCATCTTCATCTAAAATCCAGTTCAGAGCTAAATTCCTTGGATCATCACTAGCCATGTTACTAAATGTGGCATCTCTATAGAAAACCTCGGCCTCTAGTTTTTCCACAATCTGTGACCGTGTCAAATCGGAGTTGCTCTCGCTCGGGATCGTTGAGGTCGTATGTTGTTCTTCAATGTCTGAAGATGGATCATCGGACTCGGTATTACACTCATGAGTAATGTGGTCGCAGCAATTTTCGCAGCAATCACATATTATGAATGGAACTGCAGTTGCTTGATCAGGAGAACAGTCAGCTCGAATCTGAAGATCATTGTATCCTCGAGTTAGTAGGCATACTTCATCAGGGATAGTTCCCTCGATGTATGTATCATCAATGGAAAGAACCTCCAGATGATTGCACAATCCAAGTGTCGAAGGAATAGTTCCAGTCAATGGGTTGCTTGATACTACTAATTGTCTTAGATTTGTAAGCTGTTTAATTTCATCACTGATAAATCCCGAGAATTTATTCTCCCCCAGGAATAAATACTTGAGGTTCGTGAGTTCGAAAATACCATTTGGCAAAGTGCCATTCATTTGGTTTCCCTGCAACGACAAGATTTCTGCGATAAAATGCAAAAATCTCATGAATGCCATTGTAAAATTTTAATGTTCCCACAACGAAAAAGTATTACATTCGCAAATTCCATCCCGTTCTCACCTAATACATTCGAACCGCCAATGTTTTCAGGGATTATCCCGGTCAAGTTGTTCCAACTCAGATCGAGTCCCATAAGAAGTGGAAGCTCGAACAGCTCGGGTGGAATCGTCTACAAAACAAGGAACGACAATAAGATCCTTTAGGATCAAACGAGGATGAAATTTATCAACAAGTCAAGACTTACCCCATGCAAATAATTCAGTTGGAGTTGAATTACTGCGAGAGATTCAATACGGCTTATCTCTGGAGATAAAGCGCCTGATGTCAGACGGATATATAGTGGGGTATTGGACTCAAAAGTAAAAACATAAATAATATATTCTTACCAGGGGGAATAGATCCACGAAGTGAATATTCATCTGAGGAGAGCAGATGAATATTAGACACTATTTTTCGCAACATAAAATCATGCAAACACTTCATGACAAAGTAATTCATTGCAACACGTTCAACTTACTGAGTTGCAATGCGAGGACCCTGCCTTCAATGCAACTTATGTTAAACCAAGAGCATTCATCCTCCCCCGACAACCACGATGAAATCGCTTCACCTTCATCCCATGAGCCCGAGTCAAAGGAGAAAGCTATCAGTGCCAAAACATACCGCTGAACTAAATTAGACGCGTCAGACTTCAAGCTCATTTCATCTTCACTAAGTATCCATTCTAGTGCCAAATATCTCGGATCATCGAAGTCTATAAAATAAAACGTGGCACCTCGTTGCAGAACCTCTGATTCGATTTTTTGCTTAATTTCAACAATCCGGGTGATGGTATCAGTGGAATTATGTATTTCATCATCTTGCCATTCAAGGACTGAATCTTCATGATCGTCTTGATTACCTTTGAAACAATTGTGAGTAATGTGGTCGCAACAAGCATCACAACAATCACATTGTATAAAGGGGACTGTCGTTGCTTCGTTAGAGTAGCAATCAGCTTTGATGTATAAAGCAATATAGTCTTGGCGAGACGAATCCTTCAGTTGGCAAACCTCTTCAGGGATAGTGTCCTGTATATCCGTGCCGTCAATGAGAAGAAGCTCCAATTCCTTGCACAATCCAAGAGTCGAGGGAATTATCCCAGTGAATGGATTATCCGACATCGTTAATTGCTGTAGCTTTGTCAGTTGTCCAATATCCTGGCTAATACTCCCGGTAAAGTCATTTCCATCAAGATATAGCATGCGGAGGGTCGAGAGTTCAAATAGACTCGACGGCAAAGTTCCGTTGAGGCCACCATTTCCCCGGAGTGACAAAACTTCTAATAAAGGAAACAACAAGATGTGCATATCATGAGTAAAACACGAAATGAGGAACCTCAATTAAAGTAGAAGATTTGTGTAATTCTGACCTAGCATTTTCATCTCGCCCAGACTTCTGAGAATCTCGCCACTGAAGTTGTTCATAGAAAGGTCTAAGGTCGTTAAAAATGGAAGCAGCCCCAGCTCCGGTGGAATAGTCTATGCTCAAGCAATGAAAATAAAAAATAAATTATATTTATATTGAGAATGGGATTGATTGCGAATTGAAACTTACACCGTGTAAAAAATTTCCCTTGAATTGGATTCCAGCAAGAAATGTTAAGCGGGATATCTCTTCAGGCAATATGAGAAGAGCGAATCCAAATTCGTAAAATTAATTTTGAACGAAAAATGTCGAGTCATGATAACCAACACTCACCGGGTGGTATGCTTCCCGTCAGTGAGAAGTTATCTGCGTTGTCATGCATGGCAGTTCGTTATTTCGTAGCAGAAGAAGTCATATAAAGCAATATCATGCTTTACTCACTCAATTGCAGGTATGTGACGGTGCCTTCCGTGCAAGATACATTGTACCATGAACACTCATCCTCGTCCGACAGCCATGCCGAATTTCCTTCGTTGGCGTAGATCGACTCGGTTTTTCCATCATTGTCCTTCCATGCCCTCGAGTTGAGAGAAAATGCCAACAACGCTAAAACATATCGCTGGTTTAAATTCTTCGCTTCTAAATCGAGGCTCATTTCATCTTCATTCGTAATCCAATCAAGCGCCAATCGTCTTGGGTCGTCCGAGGCGATGTCTGGGAACGTAACGCCTCGTAGTAGTACTTCCGTTTCAAATTTGTGCTTGAGTTGATTTGCTCGAAACGATTCCGACCCTTGTCCACTGGAATCTCGAGTAGGAACGATTGCGGGATCGCTGCCTGTATGTTTTTGTCGAGAAGCGATATGTAACAGTTGAAAGCAAAAATAGAGGCTTGTGAGATCTACAACAACGTCAGTCTCACCATTCGTAGGGACTACGAAAATGAGGAGAATGGGTATCAAGATTGCGATGGCTATCAAGAAAAATATCCCCGCGACAATGAAACCTATATGTCTTTTCCAAAATGGCTGATTGCGAGGGAGTGGAGCCGGGTCGTCATTTGAAGGTTCGGATCCAGTTTCATGCGTGGACGATGGAAGTGGAACGGCAACAACAACGGCGCTCGGCAGGTCTGGTACGAGCGATGCCTCGACAGCAAAGAAATGTGGATTTTCCGATGGAGGTGGATCTGACAGAAGAAAATTGTTGTTCGTGGATGGATCTCGCCTTTGGTTAAAGCGGTTTGCCGTGGAAGACGATGATGGGGTTCTCGATTGGGCGGTTGGGTTGGGTTGGGTTGACGAATCAATACACTCGGTAATACTTGGGTTTGGGCACAAATTTTCGCTTTTACAATGGTCTCCAACTGGATAAGGTGATGGAGGACTTCCAAATTCTTCAGACACTTTGAGGCCTTTGTTATTATTTGGTGAGAAAGAGTTATTTATCTTCGAAATTGAATCAATCTGAAGTTTTTCACAGAGGATTTGTGGAGCGAGATCGTAGAATTCGGATTCTGGAGGAAGATCAAGTTGTGCCTTGTTGGGACTTTTGGATCTTTTTATTTCATGACTTCTCATTTCATTCATGGGCAGCTTTTTGGGAGATTGTGGTTGCAATATCATCTCAGGCGGATCGGGCTTGATATGGGGTTCTGATTGCGATTGCAATATTTGTTCTTCGTCCTTTTCGTTGGTATTGACAGAGTCGACAACTCTTTCGAGAACATCGACGTAGACATGGTCGTGATCAACTGCTGGGGAGATCTCAACTTTCTCGTCGTCCATTGTAATCTTTTGACTTAGGGCCGACTTTTGTGAGAAATAGAATTCATTCAACAATGAAGAAATATGCTTGCAAAGAATAAGGGAACACAGCAAATTTAGACGAATTTTCAATTGAAAAAGAAGTTAAAGCGCAAATAAATGAATATATTATTATGATGGCAGTACGGTTAATATTTTGAGGATGCCTCTCACTCAGGTCTCAGGTGAGAGGGCGACTGTAGTATGGTACCTTTATTGAATAAAATAGAAGATACCATGCATCCCAATCACCAATCACCAATCACCCACTGTAGCAGCATGCAGCACCTGTGTTCGCTTTCGTCAATCCACAATCTTCNCTTTTACAATGGTCTCCAACTCGATAAGGTGATGGAGGACTTTCAAATTCTTCAGACACTTCGAGGCCTTCATGATTATTATTTGGTGAGTACGTGTTGTGTATCTTCGAAATCGAATCAATCTGATGTTTTTCATAGAGGATTTGTGGTGGCATGGGAGCGAGATCTTCGAATGCGGATTCTGGAGGAAGATCAAGTTGTGCCTTGTTGGGAGTTTTTGATCTTTTTATGTCATGACTTTTCATTATTTCATCCATGGGTAGCTTTTTTGGAGGTTGTGGTTGCAATATCATCTCAGGTGGATCGGGCTTGATATAGGGTTCTGATTGCGATTGCAATGATTGTTCTTCGTCCATTTCTTTGGTATTGACGGAGTCGACAACTCCGTTACCTTCGAGAACATCGAGGTAGACATGGTCAAAGCTTTCCGTCGACAGGAGACGATCAACTGCGGGGGAGATCTCAACTTTCTCGTCGTCCACTGCCATTACTTTTGACTTTTGACCGATATTTGTGAGAAAGAGAATTCATGCAACAATGAAGAAATGTGCTTGCAAAATAATAAGGAAACACAAAAAATTTAGACAAATTTTTTCAATTGAAAAAGAAATTGAAGCGCAATCATCAATGAATAATATTATGACAACGATATGGTAATATTTTTAGGATGCCTCTCACCTCTCACTCCATAGGTCTCCCGCTCACCAGCGGCGGTAGTACCGTTACATAATATTATCATTTGATACCAAGCATCGCCAAAACCGACTGTTGCAGCATGCAGTACCTGTGTTCGCTTTCGACAATCCGCAACTTTCTTCTTCGAGCGCAAACTATCAAACTTTCCAAAGTAATTTACTAATCGTTTCACTCTAACTCTCTAGGATATGCGTGGATAGGGGGTAATACTAAAAATACAAAAACATCGAGTACGACCCGAATGAAGCTGAGCTCGGTTTCCAGTTGAGTACCACCTACCAAATGAACTCTCGGGAATGAGAGTACAAAATATTATGGGTAGTACTAATGACAGGAAAAGTATTCAATAAAATGTTGGTTGTGAATGATGTATACAAGTACGATACAAGTATTGGATCGAAGAGTCTACTACTACTACTACTGAGCTAAAACAGCGCTAAAAATAGCCAAAACAATCAAAACATGACTTAGGACCTTTTGTTGTCAGAGGAACATGCCTGATTTTTGCTGGACCAACCTCCCTTTCAAGAACCATTTTGGTACTTGAATTTACCCTCAGTCTTTTGACTCTCTGATTACCCAAGCCAAGGGGTTTCTCCTCGCAAAAATTTGCCTGCAAATTGTTTTCAATACTTCTTGTTGCAGAGATCCATGATTGTCAAATAGCTGCACTCCTCATGATATTGAAAGTGTGTCACTCCAGAGTAACATAACATTAACTCCACATCCTCAAACATCTCATCACACCTCTTCACACTTCATAAATGATAAATATTGCTCATTTAAATTCATTTCTGCTTCCCATTGTTCAAAACAAGCCAAGCTCCAGCCTCCTTCAGGCCTGTCATCATTGAAATCAAACACTTCTGAGCATCAATTTCACAATCCCTCCATAATATGTGCACAAACAATCTGATTTGCTTTGAAAATTATCCACAATACCAACAAATAATCACTGCATGAAGTCTCATAGAAGGAAAAACATACCCCTTATGAAGCTTCCTTAAAGTTCCACCTTTGTTAAATAAGCTTGAAAGCAGAATTCTTGTCATGGCAATAAAATAAGGTTGTAGACCATGATGCAACATATTTGGTTAAATACTTTCATCTGGTCCTACTTCATTTCTTACATATTCTGGCTCTTTGAGCACTTGATTATCTAATTTTGCCAATTCTGTCTCAATTTTATCCATTTTTCCATCAGCATCTTTAAGTTGAGAAAGCCTGTGCTGACAATGTATCTGTCATCCAATTCCTTCTTGAACTGTGCCAGCAATGATTTCTTCATCATGCAAAAGTCTACTTACATCCCTTTCATCTCTGACAGGAAAGAAATGTATGGTGGAATACCTGGCCAAAATTGATTTGACAACAATTATTTCACAATTTCAACAAAAGTTAACAGTTGAAATCCCACAAGATGAACTCTGTGGTGATTTGTTTTTGTGCATTTTTGAACATCAATATTTCAACAACATATGTTTTAGTAATTTGAAACATAAGAATGAATTTATCTTAGTGAATAAATAACAATCCACTCTGACATGGTTGTGTTAGTAGGTTGTGATTAAATAAGTGATTGATTATTAATGTCCATAATACCAATTAATGCATTCAAATGTCTTTAATTTTAGTGTGTTTTCAGTAATGAATGTCATACAAGCTTGTATCTACTCAAACATGCTAGTAAATATCATGTTCTTGGTCATTGTGTGTGGTGCAACTGAAAGTAGTTGAAAATGATAAAATCACACCTATGTCATAAGGCGGTACACCAACATAGACAAACATGTCAGGAAATTATCAACATTTTCTAATTGTGTTCTTTTGTTGCAAAAGCCTTCTCAACCTTTGACAATTACAATTAAGGCAGTTTATCAATTCCTTGTTCAATGACAGTCAGAATATGTAATCACTCTTGCCCACAAATATTTTGCCTTTACTCCTTTGCCCATACTTCCAGTAGTACATGACACACATGCCACCAAGCTGAAATACCCCAAGCTTACATTTGTGCTTGGACCTTCACCCATCTCCTGCTACTAACCATTAGCCCATAACTTCAGTTAGGACATCAGTTAACTTCACAATGGCGTTAGTCCTAAGATAGGATGGAATCTTCATGTGGCCATAGCTCTATGCACTCTCAGAGCCCAACCCATGGCAAGACCCAGCAAAACCAGCAGCCATACACTCCCATGAATGTATAAAGTGAATGTCATAATGACCAATGGAAAAGACTAAAAACTAAGCACAATTCATTCATCAACATTGGACATGCTTCATTCAGCATTTGTTAAAGCCATCCCAGATCAATTTAAATCAGTGCCAGAATTGTCAATTGGTAGATTTGGAAACTGCCCTGCTTATGCAATTGTGGATAAATGATTCCATATATGTGGTTGTGCAACAGCAACAGATATTGCCAAGATTGATGACACCATCAAACCCCCGGAATACTAACAAACCAATTGAAATGATCATTAAGCAAGTTGAAGACACTTGAATATTTGACCTATCTGCAAATCTTTGATATGCCTTTCCTTGCTCCAGCATGTATGGATTGAAGAATATCACAAATATTGGTCGCTTTTTAGTTGAACAGCATGACTTTTAGTCTTAAAACCAACATAACACCCATAAAACTAATTGGCCCACATTTAAAAATTTTGGGACACTGCTTGGACAGAACAAGACCGTTAAAAATGATCTTCAGAAAACACCACATGTGCCAAAATTGGAACAGGGAACAAGTCCATTTCTACATTCAACACCAGCATTGCCAACGTTGCAGCTCAACATGCACAAGATAATGCTGCCACAAGCCAACTCTCTGAAACTAACCAAACCATGCAATCAAACCTAAACACTAACATGCAGGAACTTCAAACAACCATGCACCAAATGAATTACAGTGCAACACACATCCCATTTAGAAGTGATAGCATTGGGCCCACTTCCTCCATTATGCAGCAACCCCATACAACCCCACCTTCCACCACCTCCACCAGTTTAACCCTCATTGGTTCCACCTTCACAACATCACAGGAACATGACCAATGAGGCCAAATACCATCAAACAATGGACACCTCAACCACTGGCTTTGAAAAGCAAAATATCACAAGAGGAGGTTATTGATTTGGAATGACTCAAGGTGGACAAGAATATGGATGCAGCAACAGGACATGCAACAACACATATTGAAGATATAGTGCAGCCTCAGGATTCAAAATGCTATACAGTACTTATTTGAATCAATTCAAATAATTCAACAACTTGTACTACTGATTCAGTTGCAGATATGATAATGATCAAGAATGATACGATTGTCTATGGGATATGTGTAGACTATGTCTTAATCCTTCTGTAACTTGGACCAATGCACACCTCTTTAATGGTACTAGTCTTTGTGGGGCACATGAACCAATCCTTCCCAGTCAATCTGGACTTCTTTTCTGGCACACTTGACTCATTAAGGCATCAGGGCACAAATATGTAGCACCTAACAATAATGTGAACCTACAACTTATGCCAAATCAACAACAAAAAAATTACTTAAAATAACAACAATTATGATGATTACAAGACATTGGTCCATTCCAACTGCAACCAAGATATTTGCAACAGAATCAATAATAGAGAACTGCAGACTCCAACATATAATTAAATAATTGACTCCAGAACAACTTGACCTTTTCTCTTTCGAATTTTACCCAAGATCAACAATTGCCTACAGACAATCCATGGAACATCACCCTTCTAGATGATTGTATAATTGTTTCCACAGGTACACACCTCCTGAAGATGCTAAAGCTTGCTTAGTTGGAAATGTCCCATCCCATCTTCATTTGAAAATGAGGACATTGGACAGGACAATTTTTCTCAGGACATGTCCTAAAATTGTCCAGGACATTGGCATTTAAACATCCTTGTCCTTAAAATAATTTGGGGACATTTCTCATGTATCCCTGCGCTTGGAGGATATAATACAAAATGCATAAAATAGTCAAAAATGTGAAAAATGCGTAACAATGAATACTAGGTTGGCAGTTACTCTTTTTCATTACCCCTATTTTAGGGGTGACTTACCCCTAAAAGAGTAATTACCTGGGTAACATCCCAACTACCCCAGTAATCAGCGATGAATCACAAGCCAGTGGAGCACAAAGACCAC
>JALLPE010000046.1:0-29694 GCA_036940025.1 Conticribra weissflogii
CATGTTATGATGTTCAGTAGAGAAGGCATTGAATAAGAGGAGAGTTTTCTCCTTTTCTCCAATTGTCAATTAATAATCAGCCTTGATGTTTTCATACAACTTGAAGTCAAAGCATGCTTTGAAAGCCTTTGGATTCATATTGTGCAGCTTCTTCAAACCTCTTTGGAGGTAAGCTCGAAAGACATCCCTGGCGGCAACTGAGTGCTCATGAGAAAGGACTCAATTTTTGTATTCCTTCATCATGACCCCAAAGGGCCTGTCTTTTCAGGTGCGATACTTTTCCTTTTTTGTCATGCATTGTGCAAGCCTTTCTTTGATACGTTGACAAGAGTACTATTCTGCAGAGGATGAAGTTTTTGTAGAGAATCAAAATTTCTGCATCCCAGCACATGTTGTTCAAGGTTTGAACAAATACTGTTAGGCATGTTAGCATTAAGTATTTGATTCCATGTTTTTCATTGTCAGCATAGACTTCTAAACTAACCAGTTTTTTCATTGGTGCTGGTGCCCATTGGCACGGCAGAGACTTTTACTGTTTTGGGGTCCTTTGCAAGGGGGCTTTCCTTGGTGGCATCGGTGACTTTGGAATTGCAGTTATATGCTATGGTTTTTACTGGGTGATCATAAGCAATTCCTTGTCATGTGCCTGGAGAAGAGGGGACAGCTATTCTTAAAAATTTAAAAAAGGAATTTATGATGTCACATCTATGCACAACTTAATGCAAAAGAGAACACCAGTGTTGGCATGCCACCCAATGTTCTGACACCATCTGACCACCAGTGGTCCTGAATCTGCCAAACATCAGTCCAACAGCTGTCAGGATGATAGTAAAGAGTAACCATTTGGAGACTTAGTTGGAATTGTCACATTTCACAAAATCAACCATGTGTCACATGACAAACAACAATTTCATGACAATTTGCAAAATAGTCCCAGAAACCTGAACAAAAATAGATTGTGATAATGACCTATAATTGATGGCAATTGTTGTATGTTGTATGTCATCACAACAAATTTCAGTTACATATAAAAAGTGTCTTATACACTGGGGAATAATATACAAATGCTACATTAAAACACATAATATTTATAGAATTGAAATAATATTGTGTTTAATTGATTTATTTCAATATTATAGATGGTAGCTCTGTATTAGAGTATGATAATGACAGTACATAATAGTATTAAAATATTGCATATAATTGTAAAATATAATCATAAAATAATTGTAAAATAATAATGTTACATCACAATGCAGTCTATAGCACAAACTACCTTCAATCGGATTTTACTTTTTTAGCAATGGCATTCATATATATATATTATTATTAAATTCTGCTTCCAAAAATGAAAATTGAAGTTTTTTGAGGAATTTTGGGAAATATTGAGCGGAAAAAGTGATGTCATCTGACGCGTGTCATTGCAAGCGACACACAAATGACACGTAACTTGGGTACAAAAATTTGTCAGTTGTTTTTACAAGTTTTTGATAAATGAGTGACAAACCTGATATGCTGCGACATTTTGTCAACATTTCCCACTATGTTTGGAGGAACACAGAGTCTTAATATTCCCAAAAATGGAGGTACATGAACTTGTGTATTACCTTTGATGGGCATTACAGTGCCATGTGCCACAAATAGGATTTTCATTTGCACATCCAATGATCTTCAAATTGACATCATTTGTAAGTGATTATTGTGACTCAGGCAAAGATGATGCCCCATGGATAATTGAGGCCTGAATGTACAATTTCACTCTCTCTAGAATCAACTCCATTTTCAGGATCAGGGAAGGTTTTTCCATCTGTTTTTCATTTCAATCAGGCTCAGAGTCTGGTGTGTGAATGGTTCTATCTTCTTCAAGCTTTTCTCAATGGTGAGACATGCCCCGTCTATCCTCAGCTCTCTGGAAGAAAGTAGTCATACAATCTTGATTAACAGGCTTGGCCAGCTCGTCAGAGTTGAGCAGTCTATAAGTGCTACAGGGAACAATGTTTCCAATTGGAGTTAAGATTTGGCTGCTACAGAAAGGTCATCATCATATCCCAATCATGAGAGGATGTTAATGGAAGGAGAGAGTGGTAGAGCAAAACTTACTCCATTCCTACCAGCCAAGCTCAAAAATTGGCCAATATTGGCAGTTTCACCAGACATGATGGTTTTGGGGACTTCAACTTGCCATTTGAAAATTTCATGTTTGGTTGTGCAAACAATTAAAAGTGTGGAAATAAATTCAGGTATCTAGATAATTTGCGATTTTGACACTTTGTAATTGCTCTGAGTCAGGATTTTGGGGACATTTAAAAATTTGATGGTCAAAGTAGAAATTTTGCGGAACATGAATGACAAAAAAGAAAGGTGTTAATTGGCCAACAGGTTCATATGCAAAAACTGTTCTTGCCCACCTGCTGGGAATGAATGTGGTATATCAAATAGTGGGGATGGCTTCAAATGCAAAGTATCCTAATTCAAATCTCTGGTTATAGGCAATGATTGATCATGGAAAACACATGATTGAAAACCATGTAAAATGCAAAGAAGAATGTTTAAGTTGGAGGAGAGTGTGTACATTGATTACTTCAAATATATGCACAAGTATTTGTTTTGTTGTAATTCTGTTTACAACAACAAAAGCAATTAGCATGGCCATCACTCTTTATTGCTGGGAACTGCTCCAGTTTGAGTTGACTGTTGCATTGACTCAGGAGAAGAGTTTACTTACATTAAATTTTGCAAATGGCTTCCTTGCAAAGTGGGTTGCTTTTCAAAAGCTTACATTTTGTGTAGCAATGGGGAGGTTCTCAGCCAAAATATAATGTATGATGATGAAACTGATTTTGGGTACTCAGCTCCAGTAAATTGTGGTTCATGAGATCTGCCTCATGGTGTGGAAGTGTGGGCTTGTCTCCAGCTCAAAATTTCTACTCTTACAACAAGTTTTGAGGAAAATGGGATGGTACTTCATTTCCCAAAATCAACACAATATATTCAAAGATGAAGTGCAAGACTTGCAACTTTGAGATGAGGACATTCTGCTTCTACAACTGGTCCATGCATTTGTGTCTAGAGTGATATTGCAAGCACCTTGCAGATGACATATTGAAAGATTCAAACAATTCTTCAATCAATTAATTTTGGGTAATTAGGGTGGTTTTTGGCTATTATTAAGGTGTACACAATAGATTTTTTGAGTTTCAACACATCAATAGAATTGCAAATTTTATGCATCATTGTCTAAACAGCACAATTCTATCAAAAATGCCACTCATAATTAGAATCTTTATGTTATAGTCTTAAATATCTATTCATCTTGGCTGATGAAACCTAAAATTGAGATGTCACTACAAGGTTAAAATTGGTAACTAATTCGCAGTTTTTTCTTGGACAATTTTTTGTGTTGTATCATTCCACTCAGAGACCAACTCAAACCCAGTGATATAAAATGCAAGATTTTTTGTAGCATATTTTTGTGATCAACTGGTGTTTTGATTTGTAAAATCAGATATACCATGAGACCTGAAGAATCACATTTTGTTATTGGGTTATTTGACTGCTAATATTATCTATTGAGTCTGATCAATCTCAACGATAGATGTAACTCAACATTGGTTGCTGCATTCTAAGTGGTCAAAAACTTAAATCAACTCCCCAAGTCCAACAGTTAACAAGGCATAGTATTTTTATTGCTGCTCGTTTAAGAGGGAAATCATGATAGGAGTTAAGTATGCTATAGCGTACATACTTTTGTTCGTCCATAGAGGAGAGATAATAATATCCCATCTTCGAGAGGGGCTCTATTACTTGAGCGCAAATTTTAGAACATAATTGTTTATTGAAGTTAAAATGAATGTGTATACAACATTTTTCCGTATCTTTTAAGCCTTCTTTAATGACTTGGGCCTGTGTCAGGGCAGCAATCTTTGAAGACATTGTAACGGCCTTTCAAAAACGCATATGAAACGTAATCAAATTTGAAACTGTTTTCATTTTTGACACGACTTTCACATGGCAACGAAGGTAATAATTGCTTTCAATTATGCCACTTCGGCTTATTTTCAGCACAACTTTTGTCAATATTTTTCTCAATATTTAATTAGACTGATATTATGGCACGGATGAAATCATCAGTCACAAAAAATTTTGATATCTATGGCACATTCTCTATTGTGCTTGAACATTGTATTTTACTTCATTATGGTATGGTACTAATTCCTTTCTTTTCTCCACATTTTTTGTATTGATATTATTCTTGTGAAATGTTTTACGTGCAGAGCCTTCTGTACTACCAAGCATTATCATCTGTCACATTATATGACATTGGAAGATATTAGATCGAAGTGGCCGCCACAGACGTCGCAAGTAGTGTGCGATGGAAACAATGAGCTCCGACCTTACAATCATGGCCGCATCCAACATGACCAACTTCATGAACATCTACAACGACGGAGGGATTCACAACCTCACCGCCCCAGACGGCGTCGACATCGCACTGTATCAGGTTGCCAATTCGACGACTCTGCACATCAATCTCGATCACCTTCGAGAAACCACCGCTACGTCGTCTCCTTCGTCTTCTTCTTCTGCGATATATTCCCTATTTCAAGCTCCCGATGGAATGGGGGAAACAGTCCCCACGTTTCTCATCGACAACGAATCCCATTTCACGATAGAAGGCCTTCTCGGCGGCAGCAGCAGCAGCAGCGCCATTTCCATATTGGGATCCAACGGCACAGAAAGCACCCCCGACGGAGGACCCGCCATTCAAATCCTCGGCGGCAGCTCGGCCCAATTCTTCCAATCCACGTTTCTCGCATCCGAAACGAATGTCACGACAGTCCTTCCTTCTGCCTCTGACTCTGTCTCTTCGTCTTCTTCGTCCATCCAAATCACCGGAGGATCCGCCCACCCGACAACCGAAGGGAGCACCGGCGGAGACGCCCTCCACGTCTCCCGTGCCAACACCACCGGCACCCTCCTCGCGGGCCGATATCGCGGCGGGGCCTCCTCCGCCGGGACTCGCGGTAATTCTCTGCGGGTGTCGGACGGCGCCGCGGTGACCGTGCGAGACGGGGAGTTCGTCGGGAACATTCTGGTGGAGGGGGGCGCCTCGTTAGAGGTGCATCGGGCGGTGTTCGTCTTCGAGGAGACGGAGAGCGACGATGGCGGCGGCGGCGGCACGATTTCGACGGAGATCTTGGTGTTTGGGGAGGAGAGCCGGGTCGTCTTTCTAAATGGGTGTTTCGAAGCAACGGTTTCCGAGGAGGACGAGGGGGTGTTGTACATCGTCGGGTACTTTTTGGACGATGCGAGAGAATCGCTGGGGAGTCATTGGGACGTGATCGTGTCGCAGATCGATGGTGGGGTGGTGCAGATCGTGAATGACGACGATTGTTCCTTGTATTTGAGCATGGTCGTCGATCCGAAGGATCCCGTCGTTTTCAGCGATGGAGGGACGCACAATCTTACGGCTGCCGATGGCGGGACGAAGACGTACCGTGTGATCAACGATACCACGTTGAGAATCCACGAATCCATGACGTACATTCTGGCGCCGGACGTGACGATATCCGATTCAGACAGCGATATTGACGAACATCACGCTGCAATCACCATGGATAGCGATTCCAGACTCTTTATCGCCGGAAGCGACATTTTCATATCTGGATCCAACGGCACCGAGGTATTTCCACAGGGTGGGACCGCCGTGAAAATTATCGGTGGAAGCGTTGCCTTCTTCGAAACTGTGAGCCCGAATGAAATCGTTATTTCCGGAGGATCCGCTTATGGAGAAGGCAGTGTCGGCGGAGATGCCCTTCACTTCGATGGACGAAATACCAAAGGAACTATCGTGAGCGGAATTTACCGAGGAGGGAATTCGACAATGGGAACTCCGGGGAATGCCCTTCGCGTATCCAGCTCTTCGCAGGTATCTGTCGTGGGAGGACATTTTCACGGAAACGTTTACATCGAGTCCGGAAACGTGACAATCCAACAAGCCGTGTTTGCGCCATCTTCGGAGATTCTGGTATATTCAAATGGCAGCGTGGTCTTCGAAAATAGTTGCTTCGAATTTTCACCCGGGGAAGATGAAGAAGTCATTTATGCCAAGGGCTATTTTGTTCAGGATGGAAGTTTAAGCGACTATCAGGAAATTACATCTCTTTCCATTGGAGGCGGAGTAGTTGAAAAGTCAGATCATCCGGATTGCAATTCGTTGATGAATGCTGTTGTCCAACCGGAAGATCCTGATTCATCGACTGATGATGTTACTGCTGCCGACGATGATTTACTACAATCACCTACGGATGATCTTCTGGCAACAGATGATGCCCTTGTTCCACCAGATGACGATGATTCGGAAGCCCTTGATGATGACACTGATTCTGGATTGCCAGATGTGGTTGTTTTCGATGACGGAGGAATTCATGAGCTTACTGCGTCAGAGAGTGGAAATTCATTGTACCAAGTATTGAATTCCAGCAAACTCAATATTCAAGAATCAGCCACCTACATCACAGCGCCTAGTGGCGTGGCCGAGCCTGCTATTTACCTGAACAACTCCCAACTTCTCTTGTTGGGCAACGACATAACAATTACCGGAGCAGGAGGGAGTGCAAATACTACCGGGCGAGATGGCGGGGCAGCCATTCACGCTACGAATGGAGCCACGGTGTCACTTCAAATTGCTGATATCGAAGGGACGACGATTGCTATCAGAGGCGGTGCTCCTTCGTCTGGTGGAGTTGGAGGACCAGCTCTCATCCTCGAAGGTGAAAGAACAACAGGATACATCACTGGTGGTGAATTCTACGGTGGGGTTTCCGATTCTTTTAGTAACTATACTGGTCTCTCATTGATGGTTGCAAATATGGCTGAGATGACGATCACTGGAGGCTTTTTCTATGGTGATATTGAGGCTTTCGGGTCCAATATCCAGCTAAATGGAGGTGTCTTCGATGTTGACATGACAGAAGTTATAGCCAATGGAACAGGAAGCATTATCACATTTGGAAATGGATGTTTTGTTCTCGAAAGAGCAGGAGACGATGAAACAAAAGTTTACGTTAACGGATATTTCATAGGGGCTGATGGAGCTGCCGAAACTTACCAAAACATTACTGCGCGCCAACTCGATGGAGGCATTGTTGGAAAAACCGACCATAAGGATTGTTCCAATGCGCCAGGATCTCCTTCGACATCAACGGAACCCACTCTTTCTCCAAACGTTGACCCCGAATCTAACGGTGTCAGGGTATTTGATGACGGCGGTACACATGCCCTTCTCGAGTCTGATAGCGGTGTAGCGCAATACCAAGTTTTGGACTCCACGACTCTCACCATTCAAGACAGATCCACTTATATTTATGCACCTTCGGATGCAAATGCACCAGCCATTTTTGTCAACAACTCGCAGCTTTTGATATTGGGAAGCAATATTCTCATTTCTGGAGCAACAGGGAGTACAAATCAAGACTTGAACGATGGCGGCACAGCAATCCAGGTGGTTGGTGGAGGGTTTGTCAGCATTGAAAACGGCGGTAACGAGACAGAGCCTGTTGTGATTAGAGGCGGAATGGCAGCTCTTGATGGTGTTGGCGGCACGGCACTTCATGTTGACGGCGCAGGTACGACGGCTTCAATCATAAGCGGTGACTTCTATGGCGGTTCATCGTCTGCTTCAAGGGATAATATTGGGCTTTCTTTACTTGTGACGAATAGCGCTGAAGTTACGGTCTCCGGTGGTACTTTTTATGGCAATATGATGGCACAAGGAACGAGACTCAATGTGAATGGGGGTGTATATGATTATGGCACTGAGGTAGTTGCTGACGGGGAAGGTGCTGCTGTTACTTTTGGCAACGGTTGTTTCGAGTTTGAGACCTCTGGAGAAAATGATACTGTTATAATCCTGAAAGGATATTTTGTTGGTGCGAACGAGACCCTTGGTCCATACCAATCCATAACCGCCCGAGAGCTCAATGGAGGAATGATTGGCAAGATTGATCGAGATGATTGCACCGACAATGTAGTTACAACTTCTGTACCGCCGATTGCAGGAATTCCCGAGGATGACTCTGAAACATTACAATACATTGTCGAATTTAATGATGGAGGAACTTACGACGTTCAGGCGTTGGGCAATGGGGATGCACTTTATCGAGTGACAGATTCCTCACAACTCAACATTCAAGAATCAGGAACCAGACTTGAAGCCCCTGAGGGAGTATCGCAACCGACAATTCTCGTTGATAACTCTCAACTAACTGTTTTCGGGAACGAGATTCTGGTATTGGGATCCAAAGGTGGAACTGAAATCGCAACAAAGGACGGTGGAGCAGCAATACACGTGATGGCTGGGGGCAGTGCAAGCATTGAGAGTGCAGACAGTGAGGGAGAATCTGTCGTTATCCAAGGTGGAGATGCATCTTCCGACGGCGTGGGAGGTGCAGCAATGATTTTCGAAGGTGAAGGAACCACAGGCACAATTGTAAGTGGTGTATTCAGTGGAGGGCTTTCCGATTTTTCAAGTAGCAATGTGGGCGTTGCATTGATCGCAAGAGACCTTGCTGATGTAACAGTTTCGGGAGGAGTTTTCGAAGGGAATATCGTGTCTGAAGCGGCTAATCTGAAGTTGAACGGAGGCAATTTCACCGGCTCAAGTGAAGTGGTAGCTGACGGAAGTGGAGGTTTTGTGACATTCGGCAATGGCTGTTTCACTCTTGAGCGGTCCAAGAGTGATTTGACCGTCGTCACACTAAATGGTTATTTCGTCTTGGCAGACGGGGAACCAGGACCTAATCAAACTATAACAACAAAAGAAGTCAACGGTGGTTCGATTGGAAAAATTGACCGAGATGACTGCAGAGTACCAACTGTTGCGCCCTCGTCTCCGTTTCCAACGGCATTTTCGACTGGTGGCACTGAAATCCCTACTGCCGATATTTTGGCACCTGGAAATTCTACGGCAACAAATACTATGGAATCGGTCGCTCCCAGTGTCGCTCCTTCTCGAGGCCCTGATCTTAGTCGAGAAGCTCCTCCGCCTAGATCTGTCAGTGGAGCGAGTTTGATTTCAAATTGCTTAGCACCACTGCTCAAGGGTTCATTGCTATTTTCAATTATATTTGCCTAATGTTTACTAGAAACACCTTCTTAGGTCGAATTTCGCTTTCGCTAGTTACCTTTTCTTGTGCATGTTGCAAGATTGTTTGATATTTTATCTCATAATTAGATAAGCACTCAATTTGTGAAGTCAAACTAAGCTTAGTTTTATGATCCTTTTTATGCATGCGTTTGTCATAATCTCGTACCATCGAAAAGGAGGAAAATTTTGACCGGATAGCTATAGCACGAAGTCTTTAATCCTTTTCTTCTTCGTCCTCGCCTTCTTGAATGGGTTTGTCATGAGCAACATCAAGTTTTGGCCACACCTTCTTTAAGTTTTCCAACGCCTCCACGGCCTTCTCCCCAAACGTGTTTCCTCCTATCTCCAAGAGAGACAATTTCGACGAGAAATTTGATGCCTGACTTGTATTTGCAATCGAATTCAACAGAATAACCACGGAATCCTCATCCGCAGAGTTTCCACCAAGATCTAAGTTTACAATCGAAGGATGGCCGCCTTCGAGCAATTGAGCGATTTCCCGAAACCCATCGGAGCCGAGCTTATTGTTGAAAAGCCTCAAGGTGGTTAGACATCCTATCATCAAAGCAGCCTTTGCCCCCTTCACTCCGCAATTCGTGCTGGTCAGATCCAAACTCTTGAGTGAAGAGTTACTACCGCCCTCAATCGACGGATCCACGCCAGCATCATTTCTTTGGGCAAGTGCACTCGTCACCGACACGACTCCGTCCTCGCAAATATCATTTTTTGCTAGTTTCAGTTCCTTCAAGTCAGGCCATGCCTCAAACAATGAAGCTGAAAATGCATTTGCTCCTTTTTCTGTAATGGAATTTGCAGAAAGATCCAAAACAGCGAGACCAGTGCACGGAGAGGATGACGCTGCCGAAGAAAGAAGCTTGATCCCATCGTCGCCGATGGAACATTGAGATAATTCCAAAACTGAAAGGAGACTCCCATTTGTTGGATTTGCAGATATCAAGTTCGAAAGAGATTGACATCCTTCCGAAGTGATGGGATTGTTCGCGAGCGACAGGTGTATTCTGTTTGAGCGGCCCGAGTTACCATCCGAAATGATCATTCTCGCAAGTGTATTCATTCCCATAGGACCGATGTTACAGTCTGATAATGTCAAGTGTTCCATCGATGGAAAAGCAGTACCGCTGCTAACTGCAGCTTCTTCTGCCGCGTTGCAGAAATCTGTGATTCCGTCACTTCCGAGATTATTGTTGCGTGATAGGTCTAGAGATGATAAGAATTTGGAAATTGCAAACGTTGACCCAATGGCACGAAATCCTTCCCTTCCACTGCCAAGAAAAATAATGCAGGAAAAAAACATAAGGCTAAACCAATATGAAAAGCCAAAAATGACGCAACTACCTCATACTCACATACTCTTCCATCCCAAATCCAAAGATTTCAACAAACCACCATTAGAAGCAGCCAAACCCTCACATAACGCAACTACTCCATCATCTCCCATATCTTTTGATCCGATTGCGAGATGCGTGATCCCATTAGCCGAAGCATTGTTTTCTCTGTTTAGTTTCTGTGCTTGCATCGACAGTGCCTTTCCAAATATTTTGAGCGACTCGGGTGGCAAATGATGTCCCGAGGCACTGATGGTTCTTAGGTTCGTGTTCGCGCCGCTCGCTGAATTATAGATTACGACAGAAGAGTCTGTTTGTTGGAGGTCGTAGTCACTTGAAACGATAGACATGTATCATAGTTATTGATTAAGAATACATTGAGCACTATTCGCTCACCAATTGCGTCAGACAACCTGTGTATTTCAGAAGCACCAAATGTTTTCATCGGTAGAATCACCAACTCGACAAGTTTGGCATCGTTTTGTTCTACCCGTTTCAGTAGAGCGTCGCATGATTTGAATCCACCTTGACCCCTTGAGAAAAATAGGTACGAATTGATAAGAACTCAAGGGGTGAGAGTGAGGGTCTGAGGTAGATGACGCTACGGCAATGAGCTTCCTTACCAAGCCATGATTTTGTTTTATAGATAGGAAATTTATTTATACCGTCTGTGACAAGAAGTATAGAGTTTTAAGTTGTGGGGTTCAATCTCATATAATAATTAATTATTTTTCGACGACATACATTTTTTGAACGATATGATTGTATTACTGTAGAAGCTTTTTACTTTCATCAAAAGATTTAATCGTCTGTGCAACGATGCTCTGCTTCTTCATCCATAGCCACAAAAATTCTGCGAAACCACAAGATACTCGTCCCAAAAACTAAATTGTACCATAGTATGGTCGTGTACGCTATTTGAAGACTAAAATTAAAACAACAAAAGCATAATAATAAAAAGAACACTATCCATTTCCGAGATCAAAATCATGGAACATACAACTCTATAAATATGTTACCTATCATGCACCACAACAAGAGGCAAGACTATAGACTAATAATAATCATCAATATGACAATACAATACGATAATATAAAATAACATAATTACATAAAATATATCAAAACAGTTCCTACACTACGTGTGTGTTCCACCAAACCATCCAATCCCAACCATGAGCACCCCACCCCAAGCAGCAGCAGCAGCAGCTGCCTCCACCGCCACTCCACCACCACCACAAAGCAGCAGCAAACCCTACCTAGAATTCCAAGCAGGAGTCACCGCCGCCCTCCGGTCCTGGTCCGCCCTCAAAACCGCCGTCGAACAATCCTGGGGCGGTACTCACTCCCAATCCAAAGCCAATGACCTGCGCGCCAACATATTCCATTTCTTCGACGGATCTTCGCCCACTCCGCGCATGACGGTCGATGAACTGGAGGATAATTTGATGGATTACATGGAGGAGGAATTCGGAGTGGTTTTGGAGGATGGAAGCGAGAGGCAGTTGGCGGATTTGATTTGGAGGATGTATGATGGGTGTGGGAGGGGGGATGTGACTTTGGCGAGGGAAGTTGTTGGAATGGCGTTGAAGGCAGAGATGGAGTTGAAGGGTTTTAGTAGCGTCATTCAGTCGGGAGATGGTGATATGGATGAGAGTGATGATGATGACGAGGGGGGTGACGGGGAACAAATGGACGGAGAGGGTGGACACAATAATGATACTGAGGGAAATGAACAAATGGAAGTAACTGCACTATCCAGCCACGCAGCAATGCAAGCAATGATGCAAGGAAAAAACACAGAAATGGCCATGTCGTATGTCGCTGAAAACCTGTTTGGTGGGCCATCGAAGCCGAAGAAAGAGTTGCCGCCTCCTCGACAGCTTGGTGAACCGGAGCCCGAGAAACCTCAACCTGAGGTGGACGATGATGGATTTGCAATGGTGGTGACCAAGAAATCGGGTAAAAAGCGATAAGTGTTGAATTGTGGCATAGAGGTAGTGCGAAATATCAAGAATCTTTATTATCTATACAAAATTTTACATCAATGAATGGAAACAGGTTTGATCACAGTGAGTCGAAAACAAAATTGCGTCTTAATTTAGGCGTTGGTACGTGTTTGCTTAAGGTTGGATGGTTCACAACAATGGTTCAACGAAATCGTTTGTTCTTTGAACAAGAGATATAAATTATCTTTCAATTGAATAGCTACTGTTATTTTGTTACCACTGAAAACGGAGGGTTGATATGGTGTTCGTTGTGTACACAACACGATGATGTCGAAGCTTCGTCTGAAAATTCAGTACCGACTGTATCTGATGTTTCAACTCTTCTATGTCTCGGTGCAGCATTCCGTCGATGACTTCTGATGAAATCGCTATTTCGGTTTCTCTTCGGCGAACCTGACTTCCGATTCGGGCTTTTCTTCATAGAAGTAATCTCGATCTTGAATTGTGCTACCTCGCTTCGTTTCTCTCTGATGTTTGCATCTATGTGTTCTCTGTAGTCATCGGCGGTCATCTTTACGCTGTCTTCAATATCAATCTATTGGGACGAAATTAAGTTTGTGGCAAATGGCAAGTTGAGATGATATTGTCGGTTAAACAGTATTTCGATGCAATCATTCAACGAGATTTCATCACTACTAACCTTGATAGGGCCGTGTGGATAAGACGGCTCCTTTGCAGGATCATGAAACCTTCGAACATATTTGTGCCCCAATGCAGTCTCTGCGGTACCTCTTTGGTCCGGATTGAGTTTGAATAAGCTCGCAATCATTTGCTCCGCATCTTCTGGTATGTCTGGGCAAAGTTCCCTTAACTCAACGCGACATCGTGCTTTGACATTGCTAACTACTTCCGGAGCAAAGATGTTTTGCCATGAGGCCACATCCAACGCGGTAGGATTGCCAGTCACTTCGAAAATCTTCTCTAATTGGTTCAAACTGGAACTTCCGGGTAAGATCGGCCGGCCTCGATACATCTCTCCGAGTATGCAACCCACAGACCATAAGTCGAGCCCCTCAGTGTATTTTGTCGATCCGGTCAATATCTCCGGACTTCTGTACCATCGGGTTGCAACGTAATCAGTCAGGACCAAAGGACTCGATGTATCTATTGTGTCATCATTCGCTATGGATCTGCAGAGGCCGAAATCGCAAATCTTCACTGTGCAATTCGAATCAACCAAAATGTTGGCTGGCTTTAGGTCCCGATGAATCAGTTTGGCAGTGTGGATGTACTTAAGAGCTCTTAGAATTTGGTACATAATGTATTTTCGATGATTTTCGTCCAAGATATTATGCCTTGATAGGATGATTCTGAACAAAAAAAAGAAGGTGCGAGATATCGCATCATGTTGAGACTTCATTCAATGATCACATCGGGGAAATACTTGCATTAGGTAGGTAGCAAGGAACTTACGTTTGAAGATCTACCTCCATACAATCAAAAGCAATATATAGATCAGAATCATTCTCGGCCCGAATAACTGTCTTAATCATAACGATATTCTCGTGTCCGGCAAGGGCTTGGAGGTACATGATCTCGCGATATGTTCGCTGTGCATCCGTATCGCACCGAAAGGCGCCGAAGCACTTTTTCAACGCAACCACCGCTCCGCTTTTTTTGTTGAATGCCTTCCATACAACTCCATATGAACCTTGGCCGAGCTGTTTGTGAATATCATAGCGATGTGAGACACGGGGGTCGATATCATCGGTCATTTAGTATTTGCCTGTTGTTGATTCGGTTCATTGGGTGTTGAGTTCTTGAATTTAATTAAGAAGTGATTATGGGGTGGACGAAATCCGCTGGGTTAAGTCAGTTTGCAAGTGTACAAGTTTTCTCGCGAAAACTCTCAAATTTAAAATTTTGTATTGATTTTACACGATAGAAATAAACATGCAAAAAAGACTCTCGTCGGTATCATGTGTTCTGGAGTATCGTCTTCTGTTTTCGATTGGGTATCCGGGAGTGACCATAATATTCGGATTGTGAGTCCGTAAAAAACATACAATACTCTCATTCTTCTTATCGTTCCAACAAAATGTTGTAAAATATCGATCCTCAGTTAAAGTTTAGGCAAAACTTCTAATAAAATGTAATTTATCACTTATAAATCTAGATAAATTCCTCACGTACACCCCACTGGAGAAAATGTAATATATGAATTGGAAACAGCCCAGTCTCTTAAGCATTGGTCGTTTCCCGCTTGAATCTCATCATCATAAAAGATTCGTTATGCGTTTCCAATTCTTGGATAATAACTCAAATTTGCTTTCGTTTGCTCGAGTTATGCAATGAAAGGCCTGGAGCCTCGAAAGCAAATTAGTCTTCAAATAATCAATGTAAACAATGGTAGCAGACGAGGACCCAGATAGTAATAACCCCTCAAGTCTCTACATGGAATGTTTCTTTCCACGACGAGACCAATTATTGTGGCGGTTGTCCCCTCCTGATTTTTTGTTGTTCGATACAAGGCGAGACCAAGACGCTGGCAAGTCGGCAGCCTTGGTCTCAACCCCGTATCCCACAAGTTTATGATATTCCATCTCGTTGACGGCAATTTTAAGTTTCCAAAGCACGTGATCGTTGACGTGCCCGGAGTCACAGCACTTCTGGAACAAAATTTTTGCGTGTTCGAAGCGTACAGCTGATTCCTCCTTCGGAATAAGGTTGGTACAGACAGAAAGCATTATGGTGAAGGTATATGCATCAGGCTTGATGTCTTTCTGCGAGTCCAACCATTCAAAGGTGCGAAAGGCCATGGCAAGCGCCTCATCGCGGTCTTCCTCGTGTTTCGAGAAAGCGCATGCCTATTTTTTGATCCGTTCGAGGACAATAAGTAAGAAACAAGAAAATACAGTGTGAAATAATGTCTAAGAAAGAATCTTGATACTCACATTCATGACAGCATTAGCAGTGTACACATTGGGCTTAATCTCAGGGTCACCGGTACGCTCGTAAAGTTCCTTGAGATTCTCAAGAATCTGCTCCGCCCTCATCGCTGCACCCTGCTCTCCGGATTTCGCCCAAGCGTCAATGACACTGGTATGAGAACGAGTGTTGGGTTTGAAGCTCTTGTCCCCAGCCTGGAACCTTGCTTCCATGATGGCCAAGATTTCCTCCGCCCGAGAAGCCGCCCCTCCATCACCACTCTTCGCAAGTGCATTGATCAGTGTGTTGTAAGTGTAGGTATCTGGCTTCACGTCCATGTTCCCACCCTGGTAGAGCTCATCCATGTGATTGAGAATTTGCTCCGCCCTCTGAGGACCCCTCTTGCATCCGCTCCTAGCCCAAGCATCAATGACGGCATTGAAAGTAATGGTGTCGGGCTTCACATCCGAGTTCCCAGCTTTGTTGAGTCGGTCCATCCACTCGAGAATTGCTTCCGCACGCTCTGCGGCGGCTTCTCCTTCGCCGCTCTTCGCCCATGCATCAAGGACGGTGTTGAAGTTGATGGTGGTCGGCTTCACGTCGTTTCCACCATTGGTCCTTAGGCGATTGACCATGTTGTGCAAAACACGCTCGGCCCTGGCAGCGGCCCCGTGTTCGCCGCTTTTCGCCAATGCATTGATCACGGCATTGTATGTGAAAGTATTCTAGTAAACGAGGAGGAACAGTGTTGAGGAACATGGATCGACACGTAAAAGAATGTATCTAACATCAAAATAAAAATAAACCAATGACTCACGGGTTTGAGATCGACGTCTCCCGCAGCATACTTTGCCTCCATCTGATCGAGAAGCAAATCGGCTCTCGACGCCGCACCGCGGTATCCACTTTTCGCGTAGGCGTCAATCACGGCCGTGTAAGTGAATGCATCGCTGTTCCAACGAACATTGGCGAAACAAAAACAAATGTTGAGTTGAAAGTATGTCCTCGAGAGAGATAGTCCGACAAACAAGGATTACGAATGTCGCTCACGGTTTGAGACCCGGAAATCCACTCGCGTGAAGCCTATCCATGGCGACGAGCATTTCCTCCGCCTTGGCCGCCGCTCCCCGTTCCTTGCTCTTCGCCCATGCCTGCTCGCAGACGAATATCCAAAGACGAATGTGAGATATTGGAAACGAAACACGCATCCTCGATCACAACCTCCAGTGGAAAACTCACATTGATGACAGTGTTGAAGACATAGGTATTGGGACGCAAATCCGCATGACGAACGGGATCCGACTGATGCAACTGCACCATATTCGCCAAGAGGGCATCCGCCCGTCCGGCGGCATTGCGGTCCATGCTCTTGGCAAACGCGTCGATGACGGCTCCGTAGGTGACCACGTTGGGTTTGACGCTGAGGTCGCCCTGGTCGTACATCAAGTGCATGCTCTGGAGGAGGTTCTCCGCCTGTTGCGCCGCGCCTTTGGTTCCGGATTTGGCGTACGCGTTGATGACGACATTGTACTGAAACGAAAACGATAGGACGACACAATGTTAAATTCGCCAAACGCACGGAAAACAGAAACATCCAACGCCACGCGGCGCATCCGTCGACTCACGGTAATGGTATCGGGCTTCACCGACGAATTTCCCTCGCGGTACATCTGAATCATATTCTCGAGAATCCGATGAGCCTTGGTCGCCGCCTCTTTGGCGCCGGACTTGGCATACGCGTGAATCACGGTGTTGAACGTGTACTTATCCGGGCTAATGTCCAAATCCTCCCCGCCTTGCTCGCGAAGCTTTTCCATCCACGCGAGAATTTGCTCGGCCCGCGCCGGTGCCACTTTCTCGCGGCTCCTGGCCCATGCCTGTGGGAAGGACACCGAGCGGAGGGTGAGTGGGTGCAAACGTCACAAGCGCCATCAAGCAAAAGACAAGACGGCGCCGCCTCCGCCGGCCACTCACATTGATCACCGCGTTGAAAATGCCCGTCGTCGGCTTCAACGCCTCGTGCCTCCCGTTTCCCGCCCTGTACAAGCGATCCATCCTCTCCAGGAGCGCCTCCGCCCTCCTCGCCGCCGGAGCTCCCCCCCCGCTCTTCGCCCAGGCATCCACCGCCATGGTGTACATCCTCGCCGTGGGATGGACTCCGTGTGGATTTTCGGAATTGTACTCGTTGTGCACGCGGTCCAACCAGTGTTCCACCATGCGGGCCCCCTCGGAGGACTTTTGCTTGGCCCATCCGTTCATGATGGTCGAGAGGGGCAGGACGTTGGGGTCGAGTCGTCCGATGGGAGTGTCCTCGAGGGCCTTGTTCATGGAGAGGAGCCATTCGCGTTTTTTGGATTGGGAGTCGTGCGGGGCCGGGACGGGGACTCCGTTGTGGGTGCGGGTTTCGTCTTCGGAGGAGGGGGTGGGGGAGTTGGGTTCCGAGAGGAGGGTTCGTTTGGGGAGGATGGGTTGGGAGTTGGCGTTGGCGTTGGTATTGTGGTTGTTGTTGGAGTTGTGGTTGTTGTTGGCGCGGTTGTCATTGTTGAGGTTGTTGTTCGAGTTGGCGTTGGGGGCGGTGCCAAGATGGGACTTGGCATTCAAACCTGCAGGGGGTCGGTCCGCACCTGCCGCACCGGCAGAGGCAGCGGGAGAAACGTCGCCGGCGCGATGGCCCGACGAACGATCGCGGTCGCGGACGGCATCTCCGTCGGCAGTTCCTCGAGAATCCATTCCCCGCGCGGAGGGATGCGACATCGACATCGAATTCGAATTGGCCTCCGCCGCGAGATCGTAGTTTGCGCCGTCGAACCCGAGGCCGCCCGCGCCGCGATCCCCGGCCGACGGGGCACCGACCGGAGAGCCCCCCAAAATGGGCGGATACCTCCTCTGCTGGGCGTGCGCCGCCGCGTTGAACGGGGTTTGGAGGAGGGTGGCCAGGGCTCCCCCCGTGGCCGTGGACTCCAGGCCGCCGCCGCCGTCGTCGTTGTAGGCGCCGTCGGTCGCGGGGTGGAGAGAGGAGGGGGTGTTTCGGGCGCCGGTCGCGGGGAAGGACGGGGGGTAGGGTCCCGCCGGGACTTCGGCGTGACCCCCGTGACCGTGACCGTGACCACCGTGACCGTGACCCCTTCCGGCGGGTCCCATCCCGTAGGGGTTCTGCGGGGAAACGAACGACGGAAGCGGAAGCTGGCGATGGGTCCCGTAGCCTTGCGGGGGGCCATATCCCTGGGGAGCCATGGGATATCCCACGCCTCTCAACCCGTAGTCATTGACATCCGGAGGAGGGTACGGAGGGACGTTGACGTTGACGTTGACGTTGTTGTGACGAGAGCCTCCCCCGGAGAGAGGAGGTCCTCGGGATGAGGCGTTGGAGGAGGAGTACATCTCGACGTTCGCGTCAATGTTGCCTCCGGCTCCCGCTCCGTACGACACGCCGCCTTGTCCGGGCTGCGTCCAGCGGGGAGCCGAATCCCAGCCCGGCGGGTGGTAGTTCATGGGGGGGTAGCTCGATCCGCTGGCGGGGCGGAAGGCTCCTTCGTCTCGGGGGTTCCGTCCTTGGGAGGCGCCAAAGTTGTTGATGTTGCTGTTGCTGTTGTAGTTGTTGTTGTAGTTGTTGTTGTAGTTGTTGTTGTTGTTGTTGTTGTTGTTGTAATTGCTGTTGTTCTTGTAGGTGTTGTTGCTGCTATAGTTGTTGTGGCCGTACTTGTTGTTGTTGCCGTAGTCGCCGTTGCCATTGCCATAAGGGTTGCCAGCGTCGAAACGGCGCCCCGAAGAAGACGCCCGATTCAAATCCACGTCCCCCAACGAGGAAGCCAGCCCGAGGACGTCCGACCCCGGCGGCGAGCGGCGAGCGTACCCCCCGAATCCCAACCCAACGCCGCCGCCGTCGTCGAGCGGTTCCACCGCCCCGGCCGACGCCGGACGGGGCACCTGCCGCCCGCGGGGATGCGATCGCTCTCCCGACGCCGCCGTCAGGGCGTCCACGTCAAAGGTGCCAAAGTTCCAGAGGGACGAGGGAACGGGCTCCGGCGGGGTGGGCGCCCCTCGGACGAAGGAGTGGGTTTGGCCGATGGCGCCCCAGAGGGAGGACGACGCGCCGCCGGCGGAAAAGAGGTCGTGCGGGTGGGAGGCGTCGGCGGGGCGGAAGGACGAGGCCGACGCTGAGAGGGCGGGGGCGGCGTGGGGGGGCTCGTGGGATTCGTCGTCGCGGGTGGACATGCTGGAAGGGGTGGAGCGAAGAATGAATACTAATGCACGAGGCGGACTGATGGCCGGACTGGGTGGGAAGGTGCACCTGCACCTGCACCTGCACCTGCACCTGGACCGAGGATTCGAAACTGTTCCGACGACGATGCCAACCAACCCGAGTGAATGTTAAATGATGAAGAGGTAATTAATGACGCTTGTGATGACTGCAATGACAGGAACGAGTGACATGAAGACTTGACTTGGAAGGAATGTAGACTATGAAGGGAATGAGGGAAGGGGTGCGTCCCGAGGACGGCGACGCGAACGGAGTGGCGCACTCCGGCGGTCGATGATGGGTGCTATCTTTGTTGGAATGTGCCAGATTGACTGGAGGGTGGCTATTATTTTATTGTTCGAATAGATGGATCGAAAGGTATTGTAGGTGCCCTACGATACGATGCTAGGAGGAGAGGCTGTCGGGAGATCAACAACAAGTCATGATGTAAATGCTGCGGGATCGATTTGTCGGATGTATGGTAGGGTACTACAAAACCTCAAAAAGATCTTTGCTCTTGCTTCGGGATCCGATGCGATGCGATGCGATGCGACGATTCAAACCACCGACTTGCGTGCGTCGAGAGACGGCGGTTCCATGTGGATAATAATATAATATCGTTTGGTGTCGACGATCGGATTTTTTAGGCTTCAATTTTCATGGTTGGAACACCTTGGAATTGCGATTTGAACGTTAGGGTGTGATGGACGATATCCCGTCCATACAATTTTTTTTTCTCTTTCATCCATGTTTCCCTGTCTTATATGTTTTATGTTGTGTGTGTGCCTTGCACGGTCCTTCGTATGGTACTATACACACACTTCAGTGTACATTCAGTTACTAATACAGGTGTTCTTGAGACTGCCCGCACATGCTAACAAATGAGACGCGATGCATCCGACAACAACAAATTTTTTTTTATGAATTCGTTTTCATGTTTCGTCCCAGGAGATTGGAGACGGAAAGTGACAGTGAGTTTAAAATGAGTCTTTTTTCTAGGTACCCAGAGTCAACATCGCAACACCTCAGAGTTCAATACATTAGTGTGGCATATAATGTGTATACTATTTCAAACGTTTTGATCATGTATTGATATCAGTCCCTTCTCGCAGGAAGAAAAGAACAAACATGCTCTCTCTCCAAAAAGAGAAATCATTGTAGAAACCAAAAGCTACGAGCGACCTCCATCGCAAAATCTAGACGACACGATATGATATATTTTTATATAAACCGTCAAATCCGAAACAAGAAGGAAACAATTTATTATCAGCACTTGCCAAAATCGGTTTTGTGATGGTTGTAGTACAATACTCGATATGGTAGTACTCAGAGTCAGCAAGGAGAACCCTCTTTTTTTTTTCGACAAAAACATCTTTCTCTTGCGAACAAAAACAGTAGATAACGAGTTGGGACGAAATAAAATTCAAGAAAATGCATTAGTGCTCGAACGTCGGTGGATCTGACCGGACAGGAAGAATGGAATGATGTGTCAGCCGTCATCATGCAAGAATTTATCGATCATGCTACTATACTTGTTTCCAACTATTGTGTTTTATCTTTTTGTTGAAATTACAATACCACAGTGCTCCTTTCGTCAAACAAGAACACATAAACTCCTGGAAGACAATGGATTAGCGATATTTTTTCGGTATGTCTTAACATAGGAATTCAGTAAAAATTATCGCTAATCCATCGTCTTCCTGATAGAGCGATTTTTATCGTATGATGCCCGATTAACAAATAAATATATTTTTTTATGAAAGGAGGTTTAATGGTCTTATCTATATTCGTTTTAAAGAAACATGTTTCGAGATTTGAGAATATTTTTAAATTGAAATTCTCTGGTCTATTTTGACGCAATCTACGGCGTGGTATTTTCGAAACATTGACAAGAAAATACAAAATATCAAAACAGCATATTGCTAAGTAACAGGAAGACAACAGATTAGCGATTATATCTCGAATATTTCTTCATAGGAATGAAGTAAAAATTATCGCAAATCCATTATCTTCTAGAGTGAATTTATTTTACATCACAGTCATGTCCAAATTCGACACTATTTTTGAACAATCTCTGATATCAAAATTCATCCAACCAGTCTCAAGTACCATAAACAATTTGCCAAAGTTGTATTAGACCTAGATTCAGAGCTGAATTCACCAATTCATCAATTTCAGAAAAAGAAAAATGATGTGGTCCAAATTAGTGACACCATAGAAATCAGCGTGTTGGATACGAAGGAAAATGTTGTGGTCCAAAATTGTGATACCATAGAACCCAGTGCATTGGATATGGACGAAAAATAATGTCAACTTTCATATAGGATGGTTGGTTCAATGTCTAGGCTGTTTTGTAAATTTGCAGTGACTTTGACACTACAAAGTTTTATGAAAATGCATCAAATCCCTGTTTAATGTGTGGACACTGTTGCTACAAATTTTCATATTTTATGTTCATTCTGGGTTTCATTGATGCATTCTGACCTTCAACACAATATTCTTAGTACAACAACCAAACAAGCCACTATAAATTTACAGTGACCGTTAAAATGATGTTGCAACATCAATTTTTGAACTCTGAGTCTCAAATTGAGCCCTATCTATACTGGATGATGTTCTCTTTTTAACTGCATTAGAGGATTGCACTTTCCTTTAAGTAGATTTTGCAATAATTGGCCTCTGAAGGTCAACCTTTCATGTATTTTTTNTCAATAATTTGCCTCTGAAGGTCAACCCTGCACTTAGCACATTTTTGTCATCCAGAAATGAATCATTTTACAACAACAGCTTGTTGTAGAGCCTCTTAAGCCCAACCTACACCTGTGGCAACTTCTTGCCACCTTCATTAATGTCTTCTCAATTGCTCTGTAGTATCGTTTTAATTGAATCAGAATAGTGATGTGTGGTGTTTTGATTCTAATGTGCACTACAAATTTACAGAATTTCTGTGAAATTGTAGTGTTAGATGATAAACTAATGGTACAAACAGGTCTCCCTTTATGGCTTTCTTATGTGTCATCTGCCTTGGCCAAATATCATGAGTTGTTGTTTTGAGATAATGGAAGATCTTTTCAGTAAACAATCCAGTACTCAAAACAATTCCTGATGATACTAGGAGGATAAAAGTAGTAGAGAATTGCAAAATTCAGCATATTGAACTTTAATACAGATAAAAACTATCATAATTTGTTTCATATACTTGACACACAATAGTCTTGTTGCAAAACACATGTAAATTTGATTATATGAACCCATGCTCAATGTCTATATTTTGCAACAAAGACAAGAAAAATAATAATATCTATGTCCATTAGTACATTTCAACATAGTGGTCACCAGTGACATTCTATGTTTAAGCCAGACAAAAGGAACTCTTATGATATATCTTTATTTCACTGACTTTCATATTTTTGATCACATTAGTGATATGTGATGAATTTTGCCATTTCAAAAAACATGAACCATTGGATGATTTTCCATTGGTCACTGTGATATAGCAATAAGCAAGTCCACATCAAACTGTTATACTTATGGGTGGATAGAGGTACAAGCTACAATTTTGTCTAAATGGTGCAAGCATGGATCAGCCCAGTTGAGGAGATATGAACAATCAAAATGGTAATCTAGCCTTTGTGGTTCAAATTTGTGACTTTTGTTCAATATAATATCTTTCAGGAACCATCTCTAGATAGAGTAAACAACACATCAAAATATTCAAGAGACTTTTGATATACAAACTAAAATGTGCTGTGGTATTGAAAAATGTGGTTTAAATGTATTCCTTTCCTGAAAAAAATTGTAGAGTAATCTTTGCATGTTCAATTATTGTTTGATTGTACACAATTTTACTGAAAAATTATGTGGAATAGCAAATTATTAGTAGCTGCCTTGTGTTTTGCTGACCAATGATGATGGATCGCCACAAACAAAAAATCCCATTGTACCAGTTTGTCATCAAAAATGCCTCATTCAATGCCAATGCATTGCCCAGAACAATGAAATCAATCATTAATTTCCCCATGCTTTCAACTCTTTGGGTAACAATGTAGGATTCTTCAGATTGTATGCTGTGAACCCTTGGAACATGTGTTGGTCAAAACTTTTGCTGCTGGATGTTGACAAAATTTCTTTCCCCCAAGTATGATTTTGCTGTTGCCAATAACTATCTGGGAGCCAAGCCCAAATGATTCCAAAAATGACAATCTTACTGTAGCTTCTAATGAACACTAAAATAAGGGAGCATCTCTCTTGACAATGAACATTAACACGGTAGGCCAATGAGAGAGGAGAAGCATAGTGAGAAAATTGGCAATAACATTACTGTTTTTGTTTTCCACAGCCTTATATATGGGTATTCTCAAATATATAGAGAGTGTTGAAATGGTGATGAGTTGAGGTTGGATCTTTTGATTTTACAACAATTGAAGGATTAATATCAGAACTGAGAGAAAGAGGAACAAATTATGTTTAATATATCTTTTCTTGAAATATTTTCTGATTGTCAACAGAAAATTGGGAAACCCAACCTAAACAAAATTGTGAACTATTCCCCAAGTGTTTACATCAGGAATAACAAATTTTGTTGATGCATATGTTCATGTGTCAAAAAAATTATCTGTGAGTCATTCACCATGGTTCTCAGAGAGTTTGTATCTTGAAGAGAATGGGATGTGGACTTTCTTACCTTGCAGTTTTGTTTTCTAATCCAGGTTCATTGACCATAATTCATTCAAATGTCAATTCCAATAATGGCAGAGATGGAGTTTTAATTTAAAATGAAAGTGGGAAAGGTTTGGAAAAGCAACCAATGTCACAATTAGTGGAGGCAGGAAGTATTTTCCTTGTAAAAATCAGTGCAACCATAATGAGATATATATTTTCAATTATGATTTCATTTTTAAGCTGTCAATTACATAGTTTTCTGACTATTCCATGAAAACTATTTTCAGATAGCTATGAACAAAGACAAGGACAAGAATATGAGGGTTGAAATCAAGCCTGCACATATGGGATGTTACTAGGCTAGAAAGGGTGGATGTAGCAATTCCTCTGTTAGAACAACTGTGTTGTTTTCAATTCTACCTCTATTTCTGCATGTAATGTCAAGTGTGGGGATAGTAATTGAGTGATACTATCACTGTCTAATATGATCAATACTTTGGTCACAAAGTTAAAGAACTTATTAAAGTCACTATTCTTTTGCAGTCTCAACCCTATATATCGATTTTTTAGTTAAAACACTAGACAAATGAGGCGAGAGAAAAGAAATGAAATAAACATGATGCAATCTTATTGAATTTCATTGTTAGATATGATGAAGTATTTCTCCTATATTTGTCATTATTGCTTTGTTTTGTGTCAACTTGTTTCCTTCTAGACAGTTTGTCTAGAAATTGTCACATCAAGAATAAAAAACAGTCTGAATGCATCACCATTCTTCACTCCAATTCTAACAGATCAAGAGTTTGCTGCAATCAAGTTCCCATTGAAAAAATTAGGCCCTAAATTAGTGTGGATTAGCTAGGTTGAAGATATCTGAAAGATATCCAAAACTTTAGCAATCCATATCTTACAAATAGTTCTTGATCGTGCTGCTAGAGGTGCAGTCCTTGTATTACTTAATAAAACTAATACATTTCAATTGTAAAAATATCACACTTCAAGTAGGTGTTACCAAACTTACATAGATGAGTATGACATTCAATGCTGACTCATATATCTTTTACAAAATAGTACATTGAATCTCCAGAGGGGGTTGGATGCATTTATTGCTTTGTGCACAGGCAGGATATTCTTTTGACATCTCCACTGTTGGTGTATGTGCAGAACATGGTATTGTCCATGTTCTTAAATCAGTCCATATGCTGTGAGTGTAGATACATGTGCTGGCTCTTGACACAGCTCCTTGTAAAGTCAGGATGACCCAGATATTTCTTAATATTTGGAAATATTTGAAGATACCTTTACTATGATTTTTAAAGTATCGTTGTCAGCAGCAGGGGATATGGCAGAGTATGGCCTATTGCACAAATTGAGTTCCCTTTGAGAAGAAGTTTGGCCATCAAACCCCAATGTTGCATGGTTTGGCCACCACCATATTCTTTTTGGTTCAGCATAGTGTATACATGGTTTATTAAAATAGGCCACAATGGGGTCAAAAGGGTTCAAAGTAAATGACAGGGAAATACACCAATCCTCCCATTTGCAAATTCATGCCTTTGAGAACTAGAGAGTCATATACTAAAGAATTAGCACAATAAAACAATGAACATCAATATACTACAATTTAAATTTTTTACTGTTGTAATTAATACCTGATTTAACATTTTTACTTATAAATTTTTGCTCATAGTTTGATTGTTGTTCTAATGTGTTTGCTTCTGATTCATTAGTTTATTCCCAAACATGGAGTTGATCCATGAGTCAAGACAATGGGGCTGAACTAAGCACAGTGGGTTCAATTAAAGGGGATCCATGTCAAAGTCAAAGCCAAGCTAAATGGAACCTGAGATGGAGCATATGTAAGACAAAACAAGTCAAGTCAATGTGATCCAAGTATTGGGGAGCAGGCCAGAACCAAGCAAGGCTAAGCATTAGCCAAGACAATCCAATTGGATACAAGCTAGAGCAAGAGAAGAAATTGAACCAATCCAAGTTAGATCATAGGGTCCTAGAAAAGCCAATCACTAATCAAAGTTGAGGTGAGATAAACCAAGCTAGAATGCAAAGCTATGTGAAACCAAATTGCTGTGGGGAGACAAGACAAGCATAGCTGGATTGTGGGGATCTGGGATTTGGGTCCAATTTTTCAAGATAACCTTAGCTGCAGTGAGCACAGAGAAATGGTGATCAACATTGTTGTTGTCATTGTCATTTTTGTTGTTGTTGTGTTGTATGTTATGTCAGCTGTTATTAGTTGTCTCTTGCTCAGAAAAACACTAGTATTGGCCACCAAGAATACCCAAAACACTGCAGTCAGTCTCAAAGCTGGTGTAGGTCATGTATACTTTGAGAAAGATTCATGAACTATTGGAGGTTCTAAATGGCACAAACTGCTCAAGTTTCTATGAATGATCATAGGTTTCCATTAAATCTGTGAAATTATTAAGTTTACAAGACACTAAAAATGAAAATGATGCTGACATCAGTGCTAAGGTGAATCAGATGTGACTCAGCTTCTAATCCAAGGATGCACTTTTTGTATCAAATGTAATCACAGTAATGCACAAAATTTTGCTGGCTTGGTTTTTGATAGAATCACAGTTGACAACTATCCCCAAAAACATGGATTTAATGTGCAACTTTATTTTTTTGTCCTTTAGCATAAAACTCAATGTATGAATTGCATAAAAAAATTCATATGCGAGGCATGAACCCATGTTGCAATTCAGTTCTAAATGGCATCTACACTCCTACAAATATTGCTTTTACTTACCATCACATTAGTGATTGAATACTAACATATATCAATTTCAGTCCCTTAAGTTGAAAATTGACAGAGTTACATCTATTTTCCTATGATACTGACCTCATCATTTTTGACTGAGGTTGGCATGGGGTTGCAGGTAACCATTATAATATATGTCACTGATTCCATTACAAATATATTTTCAGCATTCACCAGTTGATATTTGTCTAGACTGAACAATGTAATTTAAAATATTTTACTCTAAAATGTCTACCTTGCCTGGTAATTTGACCATTAGGGAATTTGGTATAATATATGGTAATATCTAGTGAGATAAGGCAAATCTGCAATAATCAACAACCTAGCTTGTAGCAAGATGTCACTGTACAATTTGAATTGTGTTTACATGATTTATGAGAAGCAGTTGCACAAGCAAAAAAGCAAGTCAACCATAAGGTAGCACTATCTGAGGAGGTTTTCAAATTATGGTATGTTGCATTGGATTTACTGGTTGGTGCAAACAAGACACATGTGATATTCCAGTGTTAATTTTTTGTGGGCTACATTTGCATTCCAATAGTGAGGTGACAAAATTATCATCCTTGATTTTACAGACACTTTATCCTTAATCGAAGATGTGCACCAGGCAGCAAGATGCAGAATTTTGATGCTAGCTCAATTAAAAGTTTGAATCGTAACATTGGAGATAATTGAAATGATTGTTTCCTGTGGAACCTGCCACATAATTGAAGTTGAGTGAGAAAAACAGTTTCCTGGGATGTATGTTTTGTGTGGGAACCAAAATCCTTTTGCATTAAACCTCATTACATCATGGTGTCAAAATACCAACTGCAATAGGCACACCACTTCAGTAATACAAGTATGTATTGAGGAGGGTGATTCATTAGATTTCAGATGTCATCTGAAATTTGGCGCAAACCCAAAAAACTACCATGCAGTACTTTGGCAATAGGTCTGGAATGTGCTGAAATTTTTCAAACAGATGTCAGAATTCTAAGTGAATGAGGCTTAGGTTTTTGAGTAGATTAAGTCATTTTAGGTACATGTGCTAAAATGTCTCAAAATTCAGAGGGAACATTTTAGCAGCAGTCATAGAGGTTGATGATATTGTCCTTAAGTCAATTTAGAACTGTAATATTTTTAATTTTACATTAGGAATAACTCCTGTGTAGTTCTTCCTTTAATGACACTGAATCCTTGTAGTTTGATGATAAAGTTCAGAGCATGAAGGAGGGTATGTGTTATCATCTAGAATTGAGTGTATTGCAATGAAGAAAAAGATATCAACAAAGACATGCAGTATTGTTGGTGACAGGTAGATACAGGTCAATATTACAATGAGATGGCACAGTCAGTGGTGTTGAAAAGGAAATTCTAGACTGCCATGATTCGCTAATGAAGTCTGAAAAGTAATCAAAGTAGTGTGAAGTGGGGGCTTTGGAATTCATTGATGGCCAATAAGGCCTATGATTCATCAACAAGTTGTTTTTTCATCTTTCATCTTTGTGAGCAAAATATCTTGTGTTGTTGTGTTGATATGATGAGCAACACAACAGACATTTGCTGATATGTCACAAATCTGTTGGTTGAATCCTCATATGTGCTATACTAAGAAGCACTTTTTCATGTGCATATCTTTTAAAATATATGCATGTCTAAGTTTGACATACAATATGAAAATGAAAACAAAATATAAATCAAATTATATAAATCAGTGGGATGGCTAAATATATGATGTTGGGCATCAGCAGCATTTTTGAAGATTTTTCAATGTGACACAAAATTTGTGACTATTCAGTGACATGCCACCAACATTTCCAACTGAGTTGAAGGTCAGTGACAGGACAGTCAAGGCTCTTGATGTGCATGGCAATTTTTCCTGCTGCTGGTGCTCAGACACACTCTATGCAAACAAAAACATTGAATAAATTAATACCAGCCAAAATTAACAAACTGAGGTCCAGGGTCCAAGGAAAATGATTCTTGGATTTCTTTGCTTCTTTGGTCTATATTCAATGTTTTCATCAGCATGGTTCAACCCATTAGACATGGTAATCTGCAAGGTATGACATTTTGTTGGATTTAAATGGTATGATTGATATTGAATTCACTGTCAAGATACTTCTGGTAAGGATTTGATTCTCATTTTGATAGTCTAATGGGCACAAAGTTGACAATAGTTAACATTCATTGTAGAGCAATTAACATTGTCATATTACAAGATACCGGTGATAATGCAGACCCCCTAGGAGTTGTATGCAATACAAATGAGATCTTCTCCATTCTTGGTCATGAGGTTTAAATCCAACAAGTTGATGAACTTACATATTTTCAAATTTGTCCATTACCCTTGGAGTTGAGAATACTTATTTTGCACAAAAAATCGAGTGTGAGTTTTCCTTTTTTTTGTCACCGTTCATAGAGTTATATGCTTTTTTACTTGGTCACATAGGTACTTTGGTTTTAATATTTTTTAAGTATTTACCCTAATACATTTGTGTAACCTTTTTTAGATACTCTGCTTCTGTCCATTTGTGTTGTGGTCAGAACCTTCTGTCTGTTTGTTCCAACATCACTTTTGCATGCTGTACATACATTTTACCACACTCACTTTGTTTTTAGTCTTTTACTCTGTTCCCAGGAAGATATTAATC
>JALLPE010000047.1:0-15875 GCA_036940025.1 Conticribra weissflogii
GTAAACTTAGTTTCCAAGTTGCAAGCCATCCTACTTATGGAGGCTGACTCCAATGCAACAAATAAGATCATCTTTGGCAACAGAATGCTACACTCCATTCGCCAACACTCCCTCATGCCAGAGGAAATATTTAGCGAGAAAGGCAGAACGGCAGTGGATGGAACAATGGCAAAGGTCTTATTTTATGATATATCCCGGCAGCTCAAGAAACCCGCCGCGATTGCCTCGGTGGACGCATCAAACTGTTTCAACAGAATTTGCCACGCAATGGCAAGCCTTGTGTTTCAAGCTTCAGGTGTTCCGGCATTGGCAGTAGCATCCATGCTGGGAACAATCGCGGAGATGAAATTCTTTCTACGAACAGCATTTGGGGACTCCAAGAAGTTCGCAGGGGGCGGGATCGAATACAAAACTCAGGGCATGTGTCAGGGGAATGGAGCCGCGCCAGCGGCGTGGGGCGTGGTCAGCATCACCATATTAAACGCACATAAACGCCGCCATAGTGGGGCGACATTCATCTGCCCCATCTCAATGTTGCAAGTTGGCATTGCTGGCATATTATTTGTGGACGACATCGATCTCATGCATATGGACATGAGCACTCCCTCAATACCTCCCGTAGTCCACGCTGAGATGGTAGTTGCCATCCACAACTGGGGTCATCTCCTGATTGCAACTGGTGGTGCTCTCAAACCAGAAAAGTGCACATACACCTTAATCAATTACGCCGGCACCACCAAAGGCCAGTGGAAATATGTTGACTATTCTGAGAGGGACGACTACAAAATGACAGTCCCTACCCAGGACGGATCCCTACAGCAGATTCAGCACATTCCACCCTCCACAGCACAGAAAACGCTTGGAATATTCACCAGCCCAGATGGGGACAACAAGGCTCAACTGCAGTAATGGAAGATCGGGCACACGAGTGGGCCACTAGGATGTCAGCAGGGACCTTGCCAAAACAGCTCAACTGGTTAAGCCTTAAAACCCAATTTTGGCCACGGATAGGATACGGTATCGCATGCAGCACGGCCACCTTTGCTGAGCTCTCTGAGAGCTTACAACAGCCCTACTACAAGATACTTCCTTTGTGTGGAATAAACCAACACATACGTGCTGATTTCCGTCAACTCCCTGCCGGATTCTTTGGAGTTGGCCTCCCGCATCCTGGCATCGAGGCAACTATTGAGTCCCTACAAATCATGCTACAGCACTTCGGGTGCACAACACTGTTGGGAACTCAGCTCCAAACCACATACGAAATCTTTGCCATTGAGTTAGGCCTATCTGTTAACCCGCTGCATGAATCATTCGGGAAATACTCCCACCTCTGCACCTCCTCATGGATAAAGGCCATATGGGAACGGTGCTGGCTGTTTGATCTCAGGATGCACATTCCCCTAGGATCTCTCTCCCCACCGCGAGCGGGGGACAAGTTCTTCATGCAGGTGGTCCTGACCATGAATCTCACCCCCAGCGAGCTAGCGACGATCAACCGCTTCCGACTACACCAACAAGTCCTCTTCCTGTCAGACATCATGGCACCCAATGGCAAAAATGTCAACGAACGATATTGGGGCCCGCGAAAGGAGAATGAGAGATGGTCTCGGTATATATGGCCAACTGTGTTCACAACAAGCACTGACTTAACCTTATGGCTCAATGTCCTTGACACCATTGCACCTTTACGACGTCTCCCCGACAGACTTGGACCCTGGATCGCAACAACACACAAAATCTGGGAATGGACCTATGACCCAAACACGAATAACCTATACAGAAACTCCCACAATGGCTTCACCCGGTACAGCCGGGCTAACATGCACCAGCGAGCAACCCGATCCTACCACTATGCGTTTGACGAACAGGGCGCCAACCCACCGGAGGGTTGCCACCCTGCCCAGGTCAGACAGGCATCGGAGACCACGTTCCGATTGATGAATTCCTCACCCACCTTCACGACGCCGGCCACGGACACCTCCGATTTTCGTCATGTCCTCGCATCATGGGGCGGAGAATGGATGTGGGAATACACGACATTAGTCGGACCCCCAACCTGGATCACAGACGCTATACAGAACCACACTCTCCAGGCAGCAACGGATGGGTCATACATGAGGAACCTAACTCCCAACACGTGTTCGGCTGTGTTCATTCTAGAATGCAAAACCGGCTCCGGCCGATACAGTGGTGCCATAGCATGGAGCGGTACAACGGCAAACGCATATCGAGGAGAACTGTTGGGCCTTTTAGCAATAAATCTTGTCATCCGGAGTGTCTGTGATACCTCCCCGCAACTCCGCGGCCACGCCGACGTATATTGCGACTGCCTTGGGGCAATCAACCGGGTCAAATATCTCCCAGAATATCGCATCCCATCGCGCACCAAGCACAGCGACATTCTTAAAGTACTTCTGACCCTTGAAATCCCCGACCCGGTGAGAATATCCTACCACCACATTACAGCGCATCAAGACGACCTCCTCACACTGGAAGTACTACCGCGGCCAGTGCAATTAAACTGCCAGTGCGACTACGCGGCAAAGACGCACTTGCTACAACACCTGGTAAATCCAACCCAACGCACTCTTCCCAGAGAACGCATCTGGCTCTCAATAAACGGAAGCAAAGTCACATCGGACTCGACTGGCACTATACGGTACCACATCGGCCGCCAACTAGCCCGCCAATGTTTTTACAGCAGAAACATACTTACCGGACAACAGTTCGACAAGGTGGATTGGGAAGAGGTTTCTACCACATTGGAATCACTTCCAAAGTTGTTTCAATTATGGGCAGCTAAGCACGTCACCAGGGTGGCGGGCACAATGGCATACCTACGGCACCAAACGGGTGGGTCTCCCTTATGTCCCAGCTGCATGGAAAGCCGGGAAACCACCTTCCATATCACTCGATGCCTCGAAGCAGGGAGACAGGCGGCAATGGACACCGCAGTAAAGGCGCTGGATGTATGGATGTCGGAACCCCATACCGACCCCTATCTTCGGGAGGCCTTACTGGGCTACCTACGCCATCGGGGTCAGGTTTCATGGGTTGAGTTGATATCTGGTTTCCCAAGGAGGTATTGGAGGCTGGGAATAGAACAGGATGAGCTGGGCTGGGACAGCCTAGTAATGGGGATGGTTTTGAAAGAGGTCAGGCAGATCCAGACTCTGCACTTGGGGATTAGTGGTAACAGAATGTCAGTGCGGCAATGGATGCACAAACTAATAGTGACTCTACTTCAGATAACGCATGGACAGTGGACGTACCGCAACGAGGTGGTACACAACATCACATCGGGCACAAATAGGAACGCAAAGAAACGGAAACTGCAGGAACAAATCGATGCTGAGCTGGAACGCGGGCTTCAGGATCTCAGGCCGGAAGATTTCCACCTTATGTCCACTGAACTGGAAGACCTGGCCAGTACATCTGGGGAGCAACAGGAGTATTGGCTCTTGGCAATCAGAGCTGCCCGCTCACATGGCCGATTGGAACGGTTCCCGGCCACTGGGATAGGATGACGTCTGGTACGGGAAGCCTCTCTACCGTGGCTTTTCCCCAGGCATAGACTTGGAAGAGGGGGGAACCCCTGTGCGGTCCCGACTGCGACACTCTGGCCCAACCTCGGGGAGGGTGTGTAAAGACTCCTGATCGGTTAAACATGTCTGCGTAGAATTAAGCAATACGTAATTTCCTAAGTTGTATATGTATATGTTTTCGAAGAGGAATTGAAGGATTTTGGAGGATGGACAAAAAATACGAAGAGTATTTTATTTTTATGATCATTTTTTGGAAGAGTGGTAATACTTACCTGTCCCTACTACCCAATGTACCGTAATGTACTAATACACGATGTACCGAATTAAAATATCCATTTCATGATGATCGATAGCACCTATGGTAGGGTACGAAAGCTTACGACGTTCAAAATCTCAAATTATGAAATTCATAAAAATACTACCATACCTTTGTCCACTAATCCCGTTTTCAAATAAAATAATTCTAATTTAGTTTCTTCGTCGCTTCAGTATCGTAGTTTCCGCCGCACAAAAAATCCCCTCATTTTGTGATCATAATATAATGTGGCAATATTCCGAAGCATCAAATTCCGTTGCGAGTGCCCTGAGACCAATTAATTGTCATGTGCCATCCCTCGGGGATCCGGCCACAGCATTTTAACCATCCGCCGTTGCTCTCCCGACGATGCTTGAAAGGATTTTATACATCAACACTTTTGATGAATAACCATCACTTTTTTCCTCGTCGTTCGCGTCTAAATTACTCTCCGTTGACAATAAAATATTTACTCTACTATTCTTCAGTTTCATTCATTGGGAATTCTTCAACTCAGCTATTTCCACTCGTTGGTAGTCATCCTGCATCGGGGTCTTGCTTTTTGGGTGGAGGAAGTCGTTATAACATCATTGCGCGGAAACCACCAATGTTTAGCAAGGTGCACATGAAACAGTTCAACGACTTTATCTCATCGGAAAATAAAAATATGAAGGAATTCGCTGCTTTGCAATCTAGCAAGTCTGAGGTTTCATCTACACCAAATGAAAATTCGGTTGACAAGAAACAATATCGTAATAACGATGTGCATCCTGCAAAAAGCAACAAAAATTCCATAAAATCAAAGAAGAAGAATGCAAAAAATATAAAAGATTCAGATGGAGACTTTTCACTGGCACATTTGGCGTCCTCTTCGGAACGATTCTCCGCATCCCTCGGCATGACAGCCGAGCAAGTGACCCAGGCCATAGATGCACGCAGAGCAGCATCCAGTGATTTTCACAAAAAGCTCGTTGCCATCACCAAAGAATTGGAAACGAAGGGATTGAGTGCGCAAGAAATAGGAAAGATCAAACACGAGATGATTTGCCGCCATCGATACGAAAATTTACGGAATCCCTTCGTTTGTAAGAAGTGCTGGACTCACATTCCGATTTGTGTTTGTCCACAGGTTGGCTTGGCAGAAGATGGCACAGCACGCGGTGACGAGAAAACGAATCAAATAAACGCAGGTATGACGCATCGAAAGAGTCCGCTACCAAAAGGTGTAGAGAGGGTTGTTGTGTGGACGCACCACGACGAATGGGGAAAGACATCCAATACTGGATCTCTGCTTCCACTCGTATTGCAACGTACTGAAATGCTGATGAAGGGATTGAAAGAGCACGAAGAAACTATGAACGATTTACTTAATAGAAGGGATCTCACTCCAGTGGTTCTGTGGCCTGGGAAAAGAATGCTCGAAACAGATTCACGGCCTTACATACCATATGTCGCAACCACAATATCAGAACTCCGCCAACAAATCCTTGTGACACCAGACGAAGAAGGAAATCAAGACAGCATAAAAGCAAAAAGAGGAATCGTCCTCATTTCAATCGAAGGGTCCTGGAACAATGCTCGCAAAATGGTGAATAAACTTCCAACACATGTTCTACGCCTAGACTTGGGAGAAGAGATTGCAATGAATAACTCCATCTTCGTATACAATTCCGAATTTTTACCACCAACTTCTTCGTCACCTTCGCTACTAGCTCCGCTAAGGAGACAAGGCAAAGGTAAAGATGGATGGGCTAGTAATGTCTCCACTTTAGAAGCAACTGTCATCGGCCTTTTGGCCCTGGGGTTACCGAAAGAGGAGGCATCGTGCATCATCGCATTGGCTCGAAGTAAGGTCGATAGGATTCGCCACTACACGGGTAGGATTTATTCGCGGCCGTGAAGTCATGTTTTGTCTGTAGAGCTGGACTTGCAGCATATGTTGGATAAAACTTCTCTGTCAAGCGCAATTCAAGAGTGCTTCACCGAGTGTCTATGCAGCTATCACTAATATGGTGGGTGAACCGGTGGACGGCGTTTTTTCTGGTGAAGGTGTGATTCAAATTTTGAATTTCGTCAACGAGATTTCTCCCATTCAGAAATTTGAGATATCTGGAGCGACTGAGAGCTTTTATTATTAGTGATCTTCATCATTTCAACAGGCGAAGTCAGCTGTTGTATGCTAATATATATGTTTCAACACCTTTTCGTAGTCGGAAGATAGAGCGAGGAGCTTTGATTTTTTTTAACAACAGTAGTATGACCGTAAGAAAGACTGCAAACGAAGTGTGTCGAGAGCAGCCGAGGAAATCGAGAGAGAAACGGGGCTGGTATGGGAATAAACTTCTGCTACAGGTACCATTCCTTTTTGCGCATATTGCAGCGGCCCATGATAATGTGCATCCCGAACGACTGTCCGGTAAGGCTCTTTCGCACAAGGTCCACACTAGCTTTTTGCTTGGTAACACAGGTATCCAACAACTGTTTTCTTTCATTTGATTTCTACAGTGCCAGGCCCTCCGGAGTGGGCCACCCTAGGTGTGATCGGATCAAACTCGCTGAAGACAACGTTTGCGCCACCACTTTGGGACGGTGGAATGCCGATTACTTCATACTTGGTAAGCTCAAAGTGTTTTTCAATGCAGCGACTAGTTAGAGATTGAATGAACGCTCATCGCCGCATGGCCCTAATCCGCAAAACGTAGGTCGAATGGGATAAGGAAGCTGGCATCCCAGAAGTGCAACGCATTGCCACATCTTTGAATCTCAATACAAATGAAATCCAATCGATAACTACATCGGTACCAAATCTCAACGAAATTCAATTTATTCAGACGTCGGCTACTCCTCAGCCTGAAATCCAGGAAATCACCGTATCCCCCCCATCGGGCGATTCTACCGTCGACAGTGCTTACAGTTTTGCGCTTGCACTTGACACCATTGCAGTCGGCGGATCCCTTCAGTACTCTGGTCAGATCAGTGCCAACGCTGCTGCAGATGGATCAAGGTCATCGTTTGCAGAAATCCTTGAAAACATGTCGAATATGAAGGGCAGGCCTACCGTAGAACGATCGGCTATTAACCCTGATGGAGGTCACACCTACACGGTGACTTTCCCGACTTCTATGGGAAATGCCCCAGAGTTTGAGGTATTCATGAGTGATCTTCCCATTTCTATCACTACTCTACAGGAAGGAAATGAACTCGAGGGATCATTTCGGCTTGAGTTCATGGGGGAGCTGACCGCAGACATTCCTTTTGACGCATCGGAATCTGAGTTACAGAAACACCTCGAAAGCCTCAACACAATCGGTGCTGTTTCAGTGTCTAGAAGCCTGGCAGATGACCAGAAGGGCTTTTCTTGGGGTATCGAGTTCCTCTCTGATATCAATGGCGGAAATATTGATTCTATAATCGCACATCGTGATGGTCTTCGAACGAGCAATCCCATCGGTGGCGCAACAATCGAGATTTCACATGTTCGTGAAGGAAGTTTCATATCAGGATCTTTCATTATCGACTTCCGTAGGTCATCGTCAAATACTTTATCATCACTTGTTTGATATATCCTCACCCTCTGGCGCTTATTGCATGGAATACTATTACCTCCCAAAACAGGCGGAGAGAAAACAAATCCTATTTCATTTGACGCGGATGCATTTACAGTGAAAGAAGAGCTGGAGGCATTAGCTACCATCAGTCGAGTCCACGTGGATCGTACTCCGTCAGACATCTTTGGGGGATGCACTTGGACAATTGCGTTCCTCGACGATTGGTCAAGGATGCATCGCGGTGACATGCCAATGTTCATTGTTGAGTCTAACTTGACTGGAGCACCTGGGCAAACCCCATCAATCGAGGTGATTGAAACGAGAAAAGGTACCTTCAAAGAAATCCAGACGATAACTGTCGACGGCGGCGGCGGCATTGTGGACCCAACTTCGAGTTTTCGACTAAGCTTTGAAGGCGAAGAGACAGGCGACATTTTGGCGTTGCCAATCGACGGAAGTACATGCCTAGGCTCTACAAGCGCAAAACAAATAATCACGACAAGCACTGTCGACACTTCCGGAGTAGGAGGTGACGCTACTGTTTCGCACCTAACTTCATTCGCATTGTTGTATGGCGGCTTTACAACGTCAAAGATCATGGCAAATACAGCTTCGTGTGAAGACACTTCTTCTTTTATTGCGAGCGAGTTATTGAAGATTCCACAATTGTACGATGTATCTGTGTCTGGATCAAATACCGCCGACGGCGACCAAGGATGTATCTGGACTGTGACGTTTCTTAGCGTTTTAGGCAATCCTGAGCTCATGGAAGGCAAGATCAACACCATTTGTTGACTATTCGTCTTTTTTAATAACTTGTTTTTCTAAGTCCGATTTACGCCATTTCATTGCAGTCACCGCATTTAATGAGGACATAGTTGCAGGTCCAGGATATTCGGTGACCCTTGGAGACAGCTTTTCTATTATTCAAGACAAAATTACCATATCACAACCAGACAATTTCCAGGGAGACGTGAATCTCATCCAGTCTGAACTTTCAAAGTTAAGCACTATTGGGCCAGTAACAGTAACCCCCCTGAGCCCGATTCCGGATGAATTCGGTCAATGTTCATGGGAAGTTACCTTCGAAGGTAAAGCTGGTGACGTGCCTTCCATCCAAGTTGCACCTGGCGGAACAAGTGACTTTTCTACGAATGCAGAACTGAACGCAGGAAATAGAGTTTTTGTCATCGATGATACTACTCAGGGAACTTCAACAGTAATCTCTGGTAATTTCAGACTAGAGTTTGACGGCGAAGTAACTGGCTACTTACCTTTCGATGCATCTTCAGAACAAGTCAAAGCATCTATTGATGCTCTCAATAACATTGGAACAGTCCATGTAACGAGGTTCGATCCAGATGTGAATGGTTGTTTGATATGGGATGTCACTTTTGTATCAGACCTTGGTCCATTACCTCTCATTGAAGCTGACGGAGTTGACTTGCTGGGGACTGGTGCATCAATATCAGTTTCTAAAAAAATTCCAGGAATGCTGCCCGCATTTAACGGGCCTGAGTACGGCTCGCAAATTATCAGTGATTCTTCAGACTTTTCCGTTGAAATAAATGGTCTCAAACAGGGCATCCCATACTACGTCCGCATCAGTGCATTGAACGAAATGGGTCCGGGGCCATCAGTTATGCCTTATCCGCCGTTTCAAATCCCCTATCCACAGCCCCCAGCACCGCCGTCGCAAGTGAAGGTAAAACCCAAGGACGGCTCTACCATAATCGTGGAAATAGATGCGCCACCCAATGATGGTGGGGAATCTATTTCGTCGTTCAGAATTGATTACAGCACACAACCTTTCGTTCAAGAGCGACAAAGAGTATCATTGACCTGTTCTCCCACGCCCGAGGTTCAAACCATCACAACTTCTGCTGCAGATATTAATGAAATTCAGTACATTGTAATTGACTCCAGTTATACTGGAAATGGCCAGGTTTTCGAAGTACAAAAGGTTGAATGCGAGGCTTCAGGTGGGACGTTCGGGCTTGCCCTCGGAGGAGAAACTGCATACATTGCTCACGACGCCAATGCTGACGAAATCAAAATAGCGTTGGAATCACTGCCTTCGATAAACGAAGTTTTAATTTCTCTCAATCAGGAAACGACGACCGCGTGTGCTCCGTTTGATGGATCGCATGCCGGGGATTTTTCTATTACATTCATATCCCTCTCAGGTATAGCTGGTGATCTGCCCTTGATGACGCCAGAAAAAAGTGGACTGGAAGGTGCTAGAAAAGTGGATGTAACATCTGTTGTTGACGGAGATGCCCCTTTGAGCGGTACAATGAAATTATCCTTTCGTGGGTCAATTACTCAACCGATAAATATTGAACTAGATGGAACTGATCTCGCCAATGAAATGGACCAAGCACTCGAAGCATTAGACGCTATCCAGCAAGGAGGCGTATCTGTGTCGAAAATCGATCTTGCAAATGGCGGCCCTGAGAAGATTTTACTGGTAGAATTCAAAGGATACGGAGTTGGGGGAAACGTCGAACCATTGGTTATTGTACCAGATTATTTTCATATCATGGGATCCTCTGCAGATGCGTTTGTGTTGACTGATGGCGAATCGTATTCGGCTCGAAATGGTGTAGACGCAGTAACATCTCGAGTTGGAAACGAACTCTCCGGAAGTTTCAAAGTCAAATTGCGTGGTCACAAGTCAGATAGTATCCCTTTCAACGCATCGGTTGATGAAATGAAAGCAAAATTGGAAGCACTGCCTAACATAGGCACAGTAGACGTGCAAATAACGAGCGGCCCGTCAAAAGAAAAGGGATATACCTGGATGATAACATTTCAATCTAACCCTGGATACTTTCCTCCGACTACACGGGATGCCGACTTGTTCGAAGTCATCAATGAACTTTCGACGTCAGTCGAGACAGACAGCTCGGCGGCTATCACGGTTCAAAGCATCCGAGATGGTGACGCAAGTCTTAACGGAGAATTCCTGTTATCATTTGATGATGGTAAAATATCTAAAACGACACGCCCTCTCCAAAGCTTCATTTCTGCAGATGATCTTAAGTTTGAGTTAGAATCCTTACCAAATGTTGGTAAAGTCAATGTAATTCGTTCACAATCATTGGTTGGATATGATTGGGACGTAGAATTCATATCTTGCTCACACAAGAACGGTTTTGATGTATGTAACGACGGAAATCTAATTTCATTGATTGCATCAAATCTGAGCCTTCGTGGTTGCGGGGGCCCATCACTGAGTGTGTCTGAGCTGATGCGAGGTAATGGACCAGACTCTTGCCCTGCTCTAAATCATGGTCTCTGCTCCGTGGAAGAACCTTTCAATGGAAACTACCCCATTCTACATCAAATTAGCGGACTTACTCTTGGAACACCATATTATGTGCAAGTCAGGTTTCATAACACCCAAAGTTATAGTTACAGACAATTGTCAGCTCCCATTAGTGCAATACCTCACCATAACCCCCCTGGCCCACCCCCTCCCGTTTTATTGAAAGAATCGTCGAGTACAAGTATAACTGTTGGTTGGTTGCCGCCAAGAGAGAATGGAGGCAAGGCTGTGTCAGGATATGAATTATGGATGGACACTTGGAGTGGTGGCGATAAACATATGGTATACGATGGATCAGGACGCCCAGACATATTTGAATATCGTTTATCCACCAATGATATTGGTCCTCACAACCAAATGCTTGAAACGGGAAGGCAGTACATGTTTCAAGTTCGAGCTATCAATAATTGTGACACGGAAGATCCCGCTCGTGCTTGTCTTGGGGAGTTCAGCGAGTTACAAATATTCACTGTCAGAGATCCACGGACGCCATTGCCGCCTTCTGCACCACGGCGTGACTCACGTACTGGTATCAGATCCCTAAACGAAGCTGCGATTCATATATCATGGACTCCACCCGTTGATAACGGTGGTTCTCCTATCACGGGATATATTTTGTTTACGAGAGATCCTAATGGTGTTGTAACTAATGTAGTTCTTGGTGAGGATACTACTACTTGGATAGTCGATTCTCTACGACCAGGACATTTGTATCGGTTTCATCTCGTTGCTGTGAATTCTCTCGGAAAAAGTGGCAACAGTCCTACCGCGTCAATATTGGCCGCAAACTACCCTGGGTTTGATTACGACGGGCAAGCGGCTTACTTCGACTCCAATTTTAGGCCTGAGATCACAGATATCCAGGAAACGTCGTTGACAACGAAGTGGTCTCATCTACCAATAAGAATGGCCGGAGGATCTCCCATAACTGGGTTCAAACTTTATATCTACGAAGATGTTAGGCCCACCTCACTAGTAGATAGGGATCCGATCAATTTAGAAGTACAAAGTATCAATATTATATCGGAAAGTGACTTGAGCGGTACATTTACAGCGACTTTCCGCGGTTTTGAGACCACAGACATCCCAATCGACTCAACTGCGGATGAGGTCAAGTTTGCGTTGGAAAACTTACCGAGTATTAATTTGGTATTTGTCGAATCAATCTCTTATGGTTGGATTATTTCTTTCCTTTCAGAGGCCGGGGACCTTCCACTAATCGAGGTAACAACTGGCAGGTTATTGGGCGACGAAAATGCACTAGTCGTTGTGACCGAAATTACGAAAGGAGACCCTGCCGTCCTTGTGTACGATGGATCCGAATATCCTGCAACTCGAACTTTCACCGTTAAAGATTTGATTCCAGAAACCCGATATGCATTCAAAGTTGCCCCTGTCAATGCAGTTGGAGACGGAATCTTGAGCAGCTCCTCAGTTGCTACTTTTGTTCGTGCGGGTGCAAGTGCATTGAAAACAACTGCATCAGGGAGTTCGCTGAGTCGTGGAATCGCAGGATCGATACAAGAGGAGCAAATAGTCACTTTTCTTTCTAATGATTGCGAGGCAGACAAGTTGATTTTAGCCCTAGGATCGTCGATCAAAACAGACAATCTTTGTGAGGCATCAGCAGAAGAGTTTGCATCTGCCATCGGAAGACTGATGGGCGTAGGAAACCTTCATGTTTCCCGGAACGATGTCGAATCTATGTCTGGGCATAGCGGCTATTCGTGGATAGTGACTTTCAAATCTTTTATGGGCGATGTTCCGTTGCTTGATATTGACATAGCACAAGTAGGGAATGGAAGAGATGCTTCTGGAAAGTTTGGTATGGACGCCAAGTATGTAACCGAGTTCTTGAAGATCAAGCTAATGAATTTACAATTGAACCGAAAACTGCATCTGGGTCTGTTGTTGGGGACGTCACTACGCAAGTTGGAAAAGAAGGCGGGGATGTCTTCTTCACTGAGTTATGGACATCTGATGCATCAGTCCTCGACGGCTCCCACGAATGGTATGCAGATGGAGGAGTCAGCACATACAACGCTTTGCTTTACGAGAAACAGACAGTTGCCATTCCAAACAATATTGGCCCTTTTCATTTGAGTATGAACACATCAGAAGATCAACCCAAAGGGCGTATTGGAGGAAAAATTTATCATACTCGAACTTTTAACGGAATTACGGACATATCAGGTCCTATTCTCCAAGAAGCCTTATCCGAATTAAAAAACGTAGGCGCAGTTGATGTTACAAGAACAAACCAAGAACACGATTCAATATCTTACTTCGAAGTGACTTTCAAGGAGATATACGGGGAAATGCCTTTATTCGTTGCTTCAGACCCTTCCATCATTGTTGGCCGCAATGGCGGACAACGTTCTGCTACGGAAATACAAACTATCGACATTTCTTCGGATAAGCCTTTCAAATACGAAGTTCAAAGTATATCAGTTTCAAGCGCAGCTTCTTCATTCGACCTTTCATTCATGGATGGTCCTAGAACCCAATCTATACTGTGCGATTTTGCGACGATTACCGAAGCAAAGAACGCTGTCACCATGATCAGCGCCGCACTCAATAGTCTTCCTGGTATCGAAGTTCGTTTATCCACCGAAGTCGGTGGAATCGGGAGCTCTATTTCACCATGGATCTTTAGAGTGACTTTCATTGAGCCCATTGGACCAATACCGTTGCTTCAATCAAATAATGCCGACATTGCTCAACTTGTTCAAGGAGAGTCAAACCTTTCTGGATCCTTGGTTCTTTCGTTTGAAGGAGAATATACTGATGACATTCCATTCGATGCACCTGCAGTGTTTATCAAAAGTAAATTGGAAGAGTTAGAACGTATCACCGAGGTGAACGTGAGGCGAGTTAGCAAATATACTGGCTATCAGTGGATAGTATCGTTTACTGGAAATACAGGAAATTTGCCGCTACTTGTTCCACATAACAACATTTTTGAAGTTCAGGAAATCAATACTAGAGGCGGCCAGCCTACCCCTTTAGGAGGAAAATTTTCACTTAGTTACTTATCCGAGCAAACCGGTTCATTGCCATTCGATAGTTCTGCGGAAATGATCAAGGCTTCATTGGAGTCACTTCAGTCCATTGATCGTGTTGATGTGAGCCGCGAGGAATTTAACAATGGTCAGTGTCAATGGCTTGTGACTTTCAGATCACCCCAAAAACCGGCGCTCTTGAAAATTGACAGCCGTAGCTTGTCTGGATCATTAGACGATGCTTCTGTCTCGGTCAAAATTAATTCGAACTCTCCTTCACTTGTGGCGGTGTCTGGGTCTCCTCCTATGATTGTCATCGAGGAAAAAGTTCCAGGGCTTCCAAGCTACACAGGCCAATACATTGCAAACACCACTGGAAATTACACCCTAGCAGTACTGCAATTGGAAAGCGGAGGTCTCAACGCAAAGTATTACGACAACCAATGGCTCCTTGACAGCCCTGTGATAGAAAGGGTAGACCCGACGATAAAATTCAACTGGGGGTCGGGACTCATTACGCAATACGGGCGAGATTACATAAGCGTTAGATGGTGGGGTAAGGTTCGACCTCAAACTACCGAGCATTACACATTTTATCTTTACTCAGATGATGGGGCGAGACTTTACATAGATCACAAGTTAATTTTAGATCTGTGGGAAGAGCAATCAGTCGAAAAAAAGGCAAATATTTATCTCACTGCGGGTTCTTTTCACGATTTAAAAGTGGAGTACAAAGAAGTCACTGGAGACGCTTACATTCATTTATTTTGGAGTTCGCGATCACTAAAGAAACAAAGCATCCCCTCGACTCAATTGTTTTATCCTTCTCACATTCGTGGTAGCCCATTTTCTACAACGATTTCCCCTGGAGCAACGGATTATCCATACAGCGACTTCATCGATACAAATGCGCAAAACCGATCCTTTGCATCAGCTGGAGATCAATCTTCATTTTATCTTCAAGCTAAAGACTCATCCGGAAATGCTAAGCTCACAAATGGAGATGCACAGGGAGATATTCAGTCACCACAGGAACAGTTTACCGTCGATATTGTCGGTGATAGTATTTCATACTCAGGTATTGTCACCTACTTGGAATCTGGAAAATACCGCGTTGATTATACCGTTCTGAAAGCTGGCATTTATCAAGTTCATGTCAAAACCGGAGGCACAGACATTTACTGTGGGCTTGGACAAGAGAAAAAGTGCTCGCCATTTCAACTTTCTGTAATGCCAGGAGAAACAGTGGCCTCGAATTGTGAAGCAGAGAGCTCTTCTGATCCTGTAGATAATCTTGTTGAAGTCAGGGCTGGTGACACAGGAAAAATATTCCTTCAAGCAAAAGATTCATATGGAAACAATCGAATTACTGGAGGAGACGATGTCAGAGCAATGTTCACCAGTATCTCAAATCATGACATTCAATATCGAGGATATATTATGGATACAAATGATGGAAGATACACCATCTCCTACTCAATACCAATGGCTGGAAATTACGTAGTCTCAATTACTGTGGGTGACGAGCCAGTTCAGCATTGCGTCAGACCCAGTTTTCCTAGATGGGATTCTCGTGAATATGATGGAATTAGTGTTTACTCTTCGCCGTCGTTTTGCTCACTAAATGACAACCTGAATCTTGTTGTTGTTCACCGCGAACTGCATGGTGTCAGCGCTACACTTGTTGACAACGATGTATACACGGGACTTTCAAATGCTTTTGTCGGAGTTGAAACTGGATTTATCATCGAATCGCGTGATAAATTTGGGAACATACGGTCAGGATCAAGTACATCAAACATCGAAGAGATTGGCGATGGAAAGTCGGACACATTTTTGGTTACTCTAGAAAGCCCAACTGGCACAATGACAATGTCTTCATCTGCGGTACAGACCATATCTTGTAGCGACAGTCACACCTTTGGATCCTTCAGGTTATCGTTTGGCGGAGTGGCAAGTCAAGAGTTACCCCACAATGTGTCTTCTTCAACGATGAAGGTGGTTTTGTCCACAATGAATGTCATGGGTGAAAACCTCTCAGTTCTGGTGGATCGGATAGAATTGAATGGGAATTATCAATGGAAAGTTACATTTCTCTCTCATCTAGATCTTTGGTCACGAGAACCCCTTACCGTATTACCGCGGTCTGAT